>JAYRBV010025749.1:0-10590 GCA_036023255.1 Mitrocomella polydiademata
CCCCCCTGGTATAAATAGGGTTAACATTAATTTTTTATCAAACACGTTGAAGAAATATATCCTCGTTTATAAACTTTTAATTAAAACCTCAGTATGTATCAATACAGATGGTTATTTTTCCCAAGACGGTGGACGTAAAAGTCTGTATTGGGTTACTGTAACATCTTTGGACGGAAACTGCTAGTACTGGAAATCTGACACTGATCAGCTTGCTGCCGGATTTCTTTAGCGGTGGTGGATATATAGATACCATCAGTATCACAGGACAATAATCACAGGAAAAAAATTATCAAGTCCCATGGGGAAAATGACCAGGGGAAAAGGACATATCACCAGGGAAACATGCAACCTTTTCCCTGGGAAATTCTTCTTTTCATGGGAAAAGGTTGCATCATTATCATGATAATCAAAGAAATCGGCCTGTGATACGCATGGCAATAAAGAATTTCAAAAAGTTCCGTAACCTGTGAAATACCTTATCGGACAAAACAATGTCGGACAAAATTTTTGTCACCTCCGAAAAATTTCGTCACTTTTGTCCGACATTGTTTCGTCCGATAAGGTATACAAGCAAAAAACCGTACGGGCGAATAGTCTCTATGCAGAAGCAAATTTTCCCTGTAAGTTATAGTCCATGGGCTACGCAGATTTTAGGGGTCAAGGGAGTAAGGTCTGAATGGTTTTTGCTATCCTTTAGACATAATACTGTGAGAATAAGTCAGTCTACCCGGTCAAAACAATAGCTTTTGATAAAATTTCGACATTTTAGTACAGTACACTATTAGATACAAAATTACTGCAGATTTTGCTGGGTTACCCTAATTATTGTAAGTTATTAGATTTAGTTCGTGGGAACAGGAGAGAAAAATCCTGATGGGTGTGTCTTAGGGGTACTGTAAAAACTTATTAAAAAAAATATTTAGCATGTTATAAAAATGTACCTTCAAATGAAATATCACTCATTGTATCTGATGGTCGTCATTTTGTTGCTTTACTTGTTATGGTCTAGCCTTCTCATCTGAAAACATAGAAAATAGAATATGGTAGTTCTTATATAAAAGAACTGTAGTTTGGGGGCGAAGCATGCAAAAAATTAGGAATTAACATAGTTACATCAGGATTAGAGATAATTTTGAAACTATAAAATGGTGAGAAAATGTACACGTATCCGTAAAGCTTCTGCTGTGATAACAAATCTATGGATTAAAATATGCATGTTGTGCCTATCAAATCGCCGCTACCACCATTAATTAAAAACTAATTAACTATTACTGATACAGGATAGAGAGCAGAGATGAGGATGGAAATAATAGACTGACTTACTGATGACTTGCGGGGGGGGGTTTACGTGGGGACGTCCTGAGAATAGTACAAAAAGTTCAACAAACAGTGTGAAATCATTTCAAGCAATGATACTGAATTTTGCAATTGACATATGAATATCAAAAAATATTTTCACAGAACATAAATCTTTTGACGAACAGAAGAAAAAGAAGAATGAACAATATTTCATAGAGACTCGCTACACGTTTTTTTTGTTCTCTTTGTTTTTGTTGAACAAATCGATTTTTTGTGATTTTTTTTTTGCTCTCGACTTGTTAACAAGTTCTTTAAATGAAAGAATTCTTTTCAAATGAAATTCGTTTATTTTTTTATTAAAATCTTATCCGAGTGAAAAATTCGTACTTTGTTACGAAATTTCTTAACATCCTTTTATATATTTTTTTATATTATGGAGTTAACGGTTGAAATTTATAGCCGCGAAGTAAAATTAGTAACAACGCGAAAGGGGGCTAGGGGGTAACAACGTTTAAATCAACAAAAACCACTGCAAAATGTTTTCAAAATTTAATGAGCACCCTTGTCAAATGTAATTGACAAAGAAATTTTAGAATTATGATCATCACTATTAGCTATACTGATAAAACTGCTGACGTCATCAAATTGTATGGATTATTTTAACAAAGTTTTTTTATAAAAATTGGGGCTCATAGCCAACAAATTTTCGTTAAAATTGATTGGGGACAGAGATGGGGCTATGCTAATTTTGATGCTTCAAATATCTTGTAGTCATTCAGAAAAAGATATATTCTATTTTTAGGTAAAAGTAAAAGTTGGTTATATTTATTGGCAAACTTCATTTTACGAAATTAACACAATGGAGCTCACAACTGACGTTTATTTTTACCAACTTTGTAAAAAATCAAACTTAAAAAATGTGGAATCTGTCTATCTGTGGAATTTGATATCCTAATGATATTCAAAACAACTTCAAAAATTAAAGATGTGTTCCATTCTAGTAAGGGATTTCTCGCAGCTGTCATATAAGATCCCGCCGCGGTAATATAATAGGATTATTTTTCAATTAATGGAATACACATTTGATAACTTCGAGTGTCTGGTGAATACTTTCATTCCTCAAAAAAAGGGTAACTTTATCGTGCTGGGTAGTCAAGGAAGCCTGGTGTTGAGATGTTGTGACAAATTAAGTAACAAAAAGAATCTTTGGATTTTACTTTAGGGATATTACTGTTATTTTTCACGTCCTAAATAAGCGAAACCTTCTAAACAGTTTTCAATTGAATAAATATGATATAGGACCTAGCTTTAATACTCAACAAAGTATTCTGCGGAGGAGTGTTTTTCTACTGACAAAGCATGCGATATTGCGTGCTGTATGCAACACTCCTCCACTTTTAATTACAGCTGAGAGGTGACCCAATATTAGGATTTGGCAAAATAGGATTATTTAAGTTCTTCGATTTTAACAACTTTTTCCATTGTTTTAAAAACGTTTTATAGTAGAAGGCTATCACTAAATAAAGTCTTCCTTTTCTTATATTCAGGTCAAAGTTGAATTTCAAAATTCCAATAATTAATAAACTCGATAAACAGTATTTTACATCTCCACGCTAATTTATCTCCGCGTCTATTAATGTCTGGCCCCTATATTTAAAACTGTTCCTGTGTACTAATAGCCTATTTTCAGAACCGGGGGTACACTCCCTATGGAGCCTTGAAACTATCATGACCATTATTTCTGAAATTATTGTGCAACACTTCTGATGATTGACGAAGGAAATGGTTGCTAAGTAGCAACATACTAACTGTTTTACAAACAATTTCACACACAGATTGGAGTATGTAAAAGAGTACATTAAACAGTACATATTGCATCCTCCACATAGAATAAACATACAAAAGCAACCCGACACCATTATCGATCCCCGATATAATAAGAATACTGTATTACAATTCACCACCCATCTGCGTTTTATAGTACGGAAACAAAATTCGACAAGATATGTTAATTATTTTTTTACAAGGTGCGTTGCTATTTGACTAGGTCAACACTATAAACAGGCTCCCGTTTGTTAGTTAGATGTGAGATGATCTTTAGAGAGATGTGTTACTATTGTTTCATATTTGTGTCTCGACCTCGTTCCCAGTTATTAATAATCTGGCATTTACAGGTAATTAAGGGAAACTGGGAATGAGGTTGATTTGTATCTGTGCCGATAAGTGGCTAGATTTGATGAGCTTAGAGAGTCTCGGGTTAAACAAACGGCACCGCGATTCTTCCAATCGCTTTAATCACGGCTAGTTCTATTATTGCTATACATTGCAGTCCTCTAGTTGATAGCGTTGAAGAGGCTGTCCTAAGTAAATTATGTTTACAATATTATATAAAGATACTAATAATAATAATGTGTAATAATGTTTATTTCTCTGCCCGTTTACGCCCCTCCCGCCACGAAATGGTAAAAAAGGGACCAACTAAAACCATTATCTGAGTGCTATGACCCTAGCTCTTTGAGCTAGCTATTCACTGTTGGATATAAAATAGACCTGGATCAAGACTTCATTGCACCCCCCCCCCCCCCCTTCTCCTTCTAATATACATCTACCATATAGCACCATAGCAGTTACACTTAATACACCAAGCCACCAATTTAAGTCAGAATGATTCTCTAAAAAAGCTTGAGAAATACAAATCTTACATTAATTTCATATCTATTTCTTGTTTTTGTTTCTTCGATATTTATTTGCTTTTGTTTGCTCCCAAGTTCGTCGTTGAAGTAAGGTTATAATTATTTCAACAAATATTTTGTAAAAAATCTTTATCGTTTGGAGCCTCACTCTTAAGAATTAATATTGAGTTATTCAGATTTCTACATCGATAAGGGCACTTGCAGACTTAATATTGAAATGGCTTTGACGTGACACGATTATATAAAAATGTGGTCTTGGTAAAATAGGCCTATAGTCAAGAATTTGTTCAATTTAAAGAGGGGTTTGTATTTCACTAACCGGTCCGTTGGGTATAGTTGTACGAGGGCAACAAAACCTCATTATAATACAATCAAATAAATTTTTATTTCTTTTGTTTATTTGTATATTTACAGAAATTTTGTGTGACCCAAATTAAATATAAGATGGTTTACATAAAGAGCATTCTTTATAAAAAAAATCAATTTGATAGATGACCACGGATGGTAAATGCTTATTTTGCACGACCCGATCAAACTGAACCGAATTGTTAAGATTATCAGTAACCAATCAAACCGCTCAAGCTGTCATAAAAGCTGGGTACTAGTCTACACCCAAATTTCCATGACGACAAAGGTTGTTGCTTCCACTTTTACAATAAAAATGATATATATGTTCAACAATGATGGGGATTTTACATGGTACGGTTTCCCAGCATTGCACGCACCTCCGAAGGTGTCTTATCTATCTTTTAGAGCTGGATACTTATGTACATGGTGAAGTATCCAACGCTGTTTCTAACCGTACAACTGTATGAACCAGTTGTCGCCCTTTGGCGTTTGATTTTGAATACGGAATTGGTGTAATCGAAAAACGATGAAAAATCCTGACCGTTGAGTCGCCATTTTATCGTTGGAGTCGGGATACCTACAGATTTGAAAAAAATAAATTGTAAAAAATGAACCTCGATCTCAGCGCCCTCTTCGTACTATATCTCTGTGATGGTACGATTATATTAGAGATATCAACAAAGCTAAGGAAGCGAACCGCTGGGATCTACAGTTACTGCCATAAATTTTGCATATTTTGGCAAAAATTAAAAAACCACAAGTAATCTAAAGTTGGTTTTATTGGGTTCAGTGAGTTGTTGAGATTTATGAAAGGCTTTTTTGTGGTACCAATTCTCCTGACTACTCTTATCTAAACCAATTTCGATAGACCAAGAGTTGGGCAAAAAATCCCGAAACGGTATATCGGGTAGACTATCCTTTTGCACGATCCGATCAAACTGAACCGAATTGTTAAGACTGGGTACTAGTCTACAACAAAAGTTAACGCGACGTGCTTCAACTTTTACAATGAAAATCTCCTTTTTCTTACAACAACATCAACAACAACAACAACACTACCTATGCGCGATCAACGGCAACAGATATAATGCAAGGTGGCCAAATGGCCTAAATGGCCTAAATTTGTATTAAACCACTATACTAACCTTTAGCTTTGCATGTAAGTACCAAGTTGTCGTCACCAAGATCGAATCCGAATGAGGTCAAGTATGGTACCTCTGAAAGAAATTGGAACAATTTAAGAAAAGGTTATATACGGTTTTAAAATGCTTTAGAAACTCGCACTCATATTACCTCTAAGCCTGATCTGATCCGCAGACCTTGATAAACAATGAAAAATACAGGCAAAAAGGCTGCGTGTAAGACTACATATTACCAAACCTTTGGTAAGCATGATGAAAAAATATATATATATATATATATATATATATACTCACGGCATGATCGTGCCCTACAATTATTGAATTCAGTCATTCTTCCTCTACATGGACGTCCATCATCGGTTGGTTCCGGGTTATTACATTCTCGTCGTCTAGTCTTCATGCCGTACCCACAGGCTTTGTCACATGGACTCCACTGTCCCCAGTCACTTAATCCACCATCAACTACAAAATGGAAAAAGAACAAAAAAAAAAAAATTATCACCACAGTAAATACACACACACACCAGAGTAAATACTTAAAAACAGAGGTTTTCATGATTCAATGTAAAAACCTTGTTGTTAACCTGTTTAAAGTCATAAAAAATATTTCATCGTTTTTTCAACTTGTCATAAACTGACGGTATAGTAGTAATGTATTTATTTTATATCTCCAGACATAAAATTTCTCTTCATTTTCATTTATGGATGCTCTGCTCTGCTCCTTCTCTCCGCTTTTACACCGCTTGTGGTGCCAACTAAGACCAGTATGTTTCGTTTTTCAATTTTCATTTCTCAACTGTGTATGAATGTTCATTCTTTCGATACTTTAGTATTATTTCTACAAATTGCTTAAGGTTTCATTTAAACTTTTAAATGACTAAACTCAAATAAAAATACAATGGGGCGCAAGAATTTGATTACCTTTAATTTTGATAGAAAATCTATGTTCTAGTTTCCCCGCCGTATTTTGAGCAACGCACATGTAGTCACCCGAGTCTGCGATGGTCGGTCTGAGGATCACCAGGGCTTGCCTTTGTGGAGGTCCTACCGATGATCTGTTATACCGGATGTAAATGCTCCCGTCGTCCCTTAACCGGAACAAGTCAACTTCCGCGTCAGTTCCATATACTTTGCAAGGTATGACCGCATGCTTGCTACTGTCGAGGGTTTGTCGGATGGGAGGAATGAGAGACCACACAGGGGCTAAAATTCATAGTTTTTAATAGATGTACAATGCGTTCAGTTCTGCCATCAGATAAAGAAATAATGTAAATCACTCAAAGAACTCATACGGCGTTTATACATTCACTTATTTTCAAACTCAGGGGGAAATATAAGATTATTATTATGAATAGTAGTTAAAAACCCGGAATAATGAAATTGAGCGCAAAATAGGTAATAAATATATTTTGTTGATATGGCACGCAATATTTCGTGTTTGCGTGCCGCATCAAAAGAAAACCCTCGTCTACTGAGGTTTTTAGTCACTTACGCTCAACGAGCCTGGTTGAATCTGTTGTTTGGATGTCATCTATAAATAAAGATATAATACACATCATGGTTGGTCCATAGACGAGACAAACAAAGCTCGTTTCGAGAAAAGGTTTTCGTTTAAAAAAATCCTCAAATAGTCAGGATTTTTTTTAATTTCTAGAGCCTTCAGGGGAGAGGGTTATGATACTTGTTTTAGGGTTAAAAAATCCTTTTGTTGTTAACCTCTTACCTATCACAATAAGGCGAAACCGTTTGATCTTGGTCGTATTGAAAGCCTCCGTACAATGATACCATCCCTGATCCTCGGACGATAGATTGTCAATGGAGAATGTTTCCAGAGAAGGGAAATCGTAACGTCCTTCTGAGTAGACGATTTCATCGGCCTTTGAGCACGGTTCCTCGCTGGGTTCCCCAAATCCATCGGCTGTGTCCCCTTTGCAAGTTTCCTTGAACCACTGTGCGAATTTTGGATCATCATCCGTGGAGTTTAGGGGACATTTGAAAACCTGATCTTTTGTCATTCGAAGGTTCACTACGACATTGTCCTCTACGACTGTGGAGAATAAAAATAAAGATCAAAGTTCATAAAAAGAAAAAACAAAAAATAAACAAAATCAGGAGAAAAATCAAAATTGAAGGAAAATTTCAAAAAAAATCAAAAAATCAAAATATTTCGTACAAGATTTTTGGAGTGCTTTACCCCTCGGATAGTTAATTATACAGGGTGTCTAAGAAAAAGGAGTAGCAATTTTCTGAGAGCCACCCTGTATAAGCGTTCTTGGAAAACATCTCTACAGGGTGTTTTATATATTTTCTATAACAAATAAATTTGTTCTGGGATACCCTGTAGACACTTTTCTGTTTTCACCTCTAAATACAGAAAAGTGAAAGAAAGAAAAGTGGCAACCCTAACCCTTCCTATTTAATCCAATTTTATAGACTTTTTGCTGGATGAATTTCAAAAACGATTAAACATATTAGTAATAACGCCGCAAAGGGCTTTTCAGAGGTTGTAATATTATGCTGTTAGTTTGAAGTATTTCTTTTGTATTTTATAAAATGGTTGTGCATTTTAATTCATCTATGATATCGTTATTGCACAATATCCATAATTTTGCATAAACTTAATGCCAATTTTGAAAAAAAAGTGATATATTTTGTCCGACTCTGTCCGATAAAAAGGTATATACAATACAACATATTTACCTTTTATGACTTTATCCTTGATCCATGGTCGATCTATAAATACACAACAGAAAATAAATCCGTATTGAAGACAAACTCAAGCTTATAAGTCCTGGCGCACTAAGATTTGCGTACGGTTTTTGATGTGAGAAATTTGTTTTTTTATTATGTTAAGAACAATTTCTTTATCATGTGTGGATATATTTACAGAGCAAGCAAATAAATTACTGATCGTTACATCAAAAGGCTGATGATAAATATTGTTTTAGATTTATAACCGTGCGACATTTGCCTCTGACACGCACTCTTTTGGCCTAAGAATTTTTCGTGAGATTTTATTCTATCGTATATATAGAGGCTAGTGTGACATCAAAGGTTGTGTTCATAAGGCACAGGTTGTTGTCATATAGTTTAGTATAATTAGTTTTTTTTCCTTTTTTAGGTCATGGATACTGAAACTTTAATTGAGACAGGCTCTCATTTTTGACCTACATCTAAAGAAATTGTGTATTTTTCTACTTCAAATTTTCAAAACAATAAAAATATTTTTGTCCAGTTTTTTTTTTCATTTATTTGATTCTGAATTTTTTTTAATCTTCAATTTTTTTAAGTTTAAAAAATTCTAAATTTAATTAATTTAAATGGAATATTTTGAAAATTTGAAGAGATATATATTTTCGGACTATCAAACCGAAAAAAATTGTAAACGCCGTATAGCTCGAAAAGCCCGAAAGAGAGCAATTTAAATATTAAAATTGTTAATATAATTATTTATTAAATATAAAAATATTAAAATTGCAATTTTTCTGAGACGCAGTGTACAGTAAAAAAAGATGTAAGATGAAAGTGGGAATGATTTGACAAAAATAGACAACAAAAACAACGACAACAATTTAAGGATAAAAAAATGCCCTCTTACCAATGCAGAAACAAAGTGGCATCAGCACCAAAGAAATTAGATAGAACTTCATCATTTTTATGTTTCGTGTGTGTGAGAGCTGTGATGTGAACTAAACTTGTTCTCTCGATGTCTGTTGTGAGAGAAATCATTTAGTGATAATCGTTTTCAAACTGTTTCTTATCCCAAATTTTATTTGTTTGTTTTTTTAACATAACTGTGCTGGATTAATCGGGAAGCAGAAACAACCATAAAGCTGGATTACTCCATTCACAAACAAAATGAAATACATGATAAATATCTGTTTGTCTGTTTTGTTGCTTTGCGCTTTACTTGTGCAAATAAAATTTGGATACCATTATTGCGTTGTGTTTGGATTTTAAATTCAATTGCGTCTCATCCTAGACTGTAAGGCGCTTCTTTAATCCCGAATACTACGCTATACGGGAATATTGGGAAATCGGGGATAACGGGAAATAAGTAACATACGGGAATCATGCTCTCCTATTTTATATTTAAAGTTTTTTAAAAGAGACTATAGTTCTAGTCTAACACGGCACAGGAGAATTCAAAAACACTAGTCTCTTCAATGATTTGTTCGTCAAAGAGAAGGTCTAGCTTTAAACAGTACGCGTTTTTCAGTTAAAAAACAACCAAAATTCGTGAAATCAAGCATGAGTATTATTGTGCTTTTTTTTATTCTCGTTAAAATGATATGATATCCACCGCCACATAATTTATTAGTTTCGCATAATTAGAATGATTATTATTTGAATTCATAGAGGTATGGGGAAGAATTAAACAAAATAGTGTTATTTAGAAAGCAAATATTTTTTGTAAGTTTTGAACATTGTTGAAATTTTTTTGTTGACCTTAAAAGAATTGCTGTGGATATGATAATATTGTCATCTGAGTTTTATCGTATCACAACAAATGAAAAAAAAAATGTTCTTTTCTTCAAACATGTTAACAACGTCTAAAAGATGTTCACAAAAAAAATCAGATTCTATTTCTGCTAAGTAAACCGGTCTCTCTTTCTCTAACATAGACCGTCCATCTCCTCTTTTCCTTCAAAATAATCAGGATTTTTTGGATTCGGTTATAAAGGTATAAAGATAGGTTTCTCTCTATCTCTCTCTCCCCGCTTTCGTAATTCATGGCACACACAGATCTTACAGTAGATCATGCAGTTATTTTTTTAAGAGGAAAAAGCATTAGAAACACTACTTATATTGTTTTTGGTAAATTGAAAAATTTCAAATTTGGGAAAACACAACAAAACAAATATCGGCCGTTTGTTTTGATTTTATTTTGACTCAAGTGCACATGTGCAGTAGTTTTAGTTTTCAACTTTTAGACTACGTGGATCTTAAGCAATGCTGATAGATCATAGCAGGGTAATGGTAAAACCGAGACCCAGGACCCACTGAGACCCGAGACCCGGGACCCTGTTTTTATAAACCGAGACCCGAGACCCGGGACCCTTAAACGTTTGTGTAAACTACTGACCGTAGTTAAAATAGGAAGAATG
>JAYRBV010025760.1:0-10589 GCA_036023255.1 Mitrocomella polydiademata
TTCATAAATTAAGGAAGAAGTCTTTGCAATTAAGGAAAAAGTCTTTGCAATTAAGGAAAAAGTCTTTGCAATTAAGGTAAATAGTAAATAAATAGTGATTGTGTAAAAAAGTCAAAAATCTAATAGAAACAATGAATTACTATTGCTTTGATTAGGCTCCCGACACACTCTGAACTAAATGACAGACAGACAGAAGGTTTACAAGAGAAAGGCTCACCTTGGAATGTTACTTCTTGGATCTTCACTATCATTTGCAAGGCCACCAAATAGAAAGACACGTTTACCAACCAAAGTAAAACTATGACCAAGTCTAGCACATGGAGTTATATTGTTTGCAGGTGCCTTTGGATGCAAGTGTTTCCATTCCCAACGACTAGCTTGCAACTCGTAAAGCTGAAATAAAAATCGTTCTTTATAGCTACAGGAGACAAATTGATACTAAAGAAAACAAGAATGAGGTCTTGGAATTTTGAAACATAGATTGTGTTGTGGTGGGATGCCACTCAAAAGTTAAACAAATTTTAAGGAAAATTTAGAGCTGGTTGCTGAATCCACAAAAAACACAACAACATAGAAGAAAATAAAAATATGTTCAAGTAATTTGTAATAGTATTGGAGGCTAGCTAAAATAAATCATGTGCAGAAATGTGCTATCTGTCTACCATTTTGGCGTTTAGAAAATCAAAACAAACATTCAACAAAAAAAGAAGGGCCGTAATAGCTTATTCCAGTCTGAGAGTAGCTCAAAAACCCGTATTCAAGAAATTATGCGGAGACCATATAGAAATTCTAAAATGGCGCCCCACAAGAAAAACGAGCAGCCGTGCCGGTTCGTATTGTTTTGATAAAAAAAGTTGCTAAAAAATAAAAAAATGGTATGTTTACAGGCTTTTTCCTGGCATAAGACAGAAAATAGAAAAAAATTGAATAAAAAAAAATTACCTCGTTTGAGTATCTTCCATATTCAACCATACCACCAAAAATCAGAAGTCGTGTACCATCACACACAAATCCAAACGCTGCACAACCAGGAGGTATATCTCCCTGTACAGCAGGAACAAACCATTGATTTGTGGCTAAAAACCAAAAAAATCCCATTTGAAAATTAACTTTTCCTTTAATGACCGTTAATCCTTTTTGAAAACTATCAAAATCCCCTCGAGTTGTGCGTAATTTCAGTGAACAAAGCTACGGCGTCTAAATAAAAACCCGAAATTTTGCTCTGCTGATTTGATAAAGAAAACAGCATTAAAATTACCAGTATTATAAACATGAAGCTCTTCGACAATTCCCTCATTGCCTCCACCAAATATAACTATAAGATCTCTAATTGCTACTGCCCGGTGACCATGTCGTGGCTTCGGACTTGGTCCCGACGGTTCTTTCACGCATTTCCACTTCATGGAAGCAGCCATGTTGTTTACATCGTTCTCCTTCTTTGAATTCGATATTGAAAAAAATATATTATTTTAGCGCATGCGCATACTCAGAATACTCACTCCCCCGGCGAGCAGGTATATAGCCTAGAAATTATACACGAGCAGTAATATTTTTTGTTCAGCAGTGTCTTCTTTACATCTTACATCTTATATTACTTTTTGATAAATTTGTGAATACTGTCAAATTATTACCGGCGAGTGTGTGTATGGTACGCTGACCATTTTAGAGTTTTTAGTTTGGTTACTAACAATCTTGGTCACACCAACCATGAAAATAAAATTTGACTCCAAAAACGTCAGTTAACAAAAAAACAAAAGCAAAGATTCAATGCAAAGTCTTCACATGATTTTTTTAGAACGCCAAGTATCGGCGAAGCCTTAACTATATTTTTAGAATTTAGGCCAAATCCGTTGAACATAAACATATTTACTATAAATACATTCATTGGGACAATAGAATTAGATATGCACGTTTTTTTCTGAGATAAAGAAAAAAAAAAAAATAGGATTTGATAATGACTGAAAAGAAGTATCTATTTTTTTGCAAAATTTCAGAACTAAAGTTTCTTTATTGCTTACATTTCATATTCAAGTTTTTTAACATAAACCATTGCATTGGCAAAAGAACATCGTGGTATTATGAAAGGTTTTGTTTTTCTATGAACTACTGATACTTCTCATTGGCTATAGTAGCCAAATCGGGCTACATTTTTTAGCCTCGTCGGGCTACCGTATCCCCGATTCGACTACAGTTTCATCCACAGGCTTAGGGGCATGCTGTTTACAGTTTTCGTGTAATCTTTGCACAAAATCAAAAGATTTCACCGACGGAAAAAGATCTACCGAGGGGTTGTCAAGAAAAAAAGACTTTAAACCACGAATTTCAGTCTGTAGGCGGCAAACTTGTTCATACATCATAATTGCCGCTAAACGGAAAATGAACAAAATAATTTACCCGATATTATGAGTTGTTACCGCTTAATCGTAAGCTAATGCTTTAAACAGAGCCAGTTCGTTTTACGACAAGCGAGCCACGTAGGCATGCTTACCCCGATTTGGCTACTGTAGCTATATCGGGATGTGTGCCCTACTGATTAATCAGAACTGTTACCTGGCCAATTCATTCGCCTGGACGTGAATTGCATACTGTCAGTAAAACTGGCTGTGGACCCTTCTGGAAAGAACCTAAAGGCCTTTCCACATAAAATATACTAGACTAATTCCACAACACGAAAAAGCCTCTGGATTTGATAGAAAGTTATAGAATAATTTGTAGTATAAAACAATTCTATTTATTTATTTCATTAACACAAACCGATTCTAGAAAATATTTAAAAAAGGTTCACTAGATAATTACGACAAAAAATTCTCAAAAAAAAAGGTGAAAATAATATAATATTAAAATTTCTAAAATTACTTAAAATCAAACAAAAGAAACAATTTTGACTTTTACAAAATACAAAAGATAACGTGAACAAAAACAAAGATGGCGAACAACAAAGGCAAAAGACGGAGAATTTTTTTTTTTTACATTAACATAAAAAATGAAATATAATAAAGAATATACGATAAAATAATAAAGATATTTTTTTCATATAATTTAACAAAAATTTGTACATGTGTACATCCCAATTCAAGTTTCAGGACCCATAAGTTAATACTGTTGTTTTTTGTTCATTAAAAAAGTGGTTACCTACGAGAAACTAGTAAATATTAAATCTGCGAAAGAAAGAAATATACAAAAGGAAGCTGACTGACCAAACACATCCGGCGAAAGATGTTTTTATACTAATTCCGATTGTTAGTATTTTTATTGTGCCAATAAATCTATACAACCCTTATTCACAATTTGTGGACAATGGTATTATTTTTGATACACACCAAAAGTAATTTGCTAATGAGTTAATTATTATAAAATATGGACAGTAACTAAATCCAAGGAGAAGAACTTCTCACTAATTTACAAGATGTGTTCGTCAGTCAGCAAGTAAAAGCAGTTGCTTAAAAATATCTAATAAATAATTTGAAAATTAATTTCCTATTTTAAGATAACCCCTATTCCCCGAGTGCACCCCATATTAATGTGCGCCTCCCTATTATTGTCACTGCACAAGTGGAGGTTCATCTCCATTTACTGCAATCTGATTGGTTGGAAACATCCCATTATGACGGGATGGGAAAACAGAGTTGCTATAGTTACTATGTGTTCGGTGTGCCGGGAGTTGGAGTAAGCCAAGCTTTTGTTTATTTTTTCGTTGTTCAATCATCTAGAAATAAAGTAAGACACCCATTACCAAATGTATGAAGTACTACTGTTGCTGTATCATAGAAAGAACATCTTGCAAAGGTATCGTTCATTTTGTCAAAGTAAAGCATCCGTTTATGCAAATTATCCAGATATAAAATATCTTACTTGTTCTCTAAGCTCTGTGAGTTGTTTTGACAAGGTATGAACAATTTGATTGGTGGATTCTAATTGCAAATGTAAATTTCGAATGTCATTTTGTTCACTTTCTGCATCATCCGATGACAATGACATACAACGCAAGTGTGGAAACCAGTCTAGATTGCAAGCCTGTAAATAACAAAAGGAAAATAAAAGGTGATCAACAGAAAAATAAGGACTCGACGAAAGTTGACTCGTATGGAATCTATACAAGTTACCTTTATCATTTCAGCTACATAACTTTCCGGTCCTGTAAATTCTGTAGGGTCTTTCACTTTAATCAAAACAATAAAATAGAGGTAATCCCACATATTGTGCTCTTTATTGATATGATGTTCGAATGTTACTGTTCGATTGTCGAAGTCTGCCCGTTTCAAACCTAAAAAGAAAACAAAAAGACGTGAAGAAAGGGGTGATATTTCTCCTATGGAAACTTGCCACTAGACTAGCCGTTTTTTTCAACGGCGGATAGATAGGGGTTTAGCGCCGATAAAAAGTTTCCAGGCCCGTAAAAAACACAATTAGCCGTACGCAGAATAAATCCCGGACCCGTGCTCAAATAACGTACGTGCTACAATGAAGTGTACACTTGTTACATACTGAAAACAAAGTAAATTAGTTCAGCTTACCACAAATAAAACAACTATTTTTGAGTATTTCTTCTTTTGTTTGTTTTTCACTCCTCAAATCAGCAAACGTATCGATGATGACACCAAAAATTAAATTCAACACAATGATGATGACAATGAAGAAGAACAACAGATCATAAACTACACGGGCTGTGAAATAACGATCCTAAAAACAACAAAACGATGAATATTAAGGTACAAAAAATGTGAGAAAAAACTTTTATAATAAACAAGGAAAATAATGTAGATTCATGTAATCAATTTTGAGCAAATGCTTATAAATCGATACTATAAAGTATACTAGACAAATTTGCTACTAACGCCTCTGGAGGGTGACCGTAAAACATCTCCAATTCCACCTCCGCTCCGTAAACCTTTATTCATTGTGGTGACAATACACATCAATAAACTGTCACAAGCATTTTCACGGATCGTTGTTTCCGATTGGGAATTGTCTCCTTTTATGCCTCCTTGGATTTTTCCCAACAATGTTGTCGATGCCGTACAATTATCTTTCGAACAGTATGCTAAACAAAGAAAAAATAGATTGTTATGAAAACATTCTCAGGTTATATTTCAGTCTTGTTCCAGACTCTACCTTCGCTTTTCCCTTTTTATAAAAAAGTCCCGTATGACAAATACTGCTATAACAACCGCAATGTTGCGCGCTGTATAAATTGGCCTCTCCAGGCTAGTTACACATCAACCGGTTAGAACAAATTATATATAATTACCATTAGCCATATTCTCCATAATATCTTGCTTAAGTGGTTCTGTTTCTATGACAAAATCTTCTTGGAAGAACAAGAAGCCTACGATGGAGAAGATATACACCAAAATTAACGCCAACAGGGCGGTCAATAAAATTGAACGCCCATTACGTGTGACACTACGAACAACATTTAACAAAGTTTCTTCTCGCGCTATCACATCTAATACCTAAAAATAAAAAATAATAAAGCTATGTTTAAAGCAATTAACAAAGAAGTGATAATGATCGCGAAAAACCATTGGTTTAGAAATCATGATACCTTCAAGAGGTGTACACGATATATGTCACCCACGTCAAGTGCCTATTCAAATATAATCAGAAGAGGAATTTCGAACGGTTTTGTTGTTGGGCGGTATTTTTGGGCTTGTTCAAAAGATAATTCAATGCCCGTTAGTAATCATAGTTTTACGTGTTTCTCATGTACTACTTATGTAAGTTATAAAATATTTCAAAAAACCAAAAATTCGTGAAATTGCCCTAAAAATTAAGTAAACATAACAAATGTCGCAAGGGTAATAAAATCATACTTTGGCAAAAAGCAAGAGGTGACCTACCAGTATACAATAGAAGAATTCATGGGCAAATACCCCAAGTGTACAGATTATTAGGCATGTCATGTGAGCCAATAATAAATTATCGCCAACCAAGCGTGATAAAGTTGCTCCCGAGAGGATACCATTGTTACCAACGTAACTGATCGTCAGAATCATTCGATTCAAAAGCTGAAAACATCATTTATTATATTATTTCTACATGGAAACTTTTAATGGAAAATTTGGACTCTTATAAAACAAGGTTCGTAGCCGGTTTTCCTAACATTGATACTAGAGAGCTTAAGAAACTACAACGAGAACGGCAACGGCAACGTAAGACTTCAACAAAAGAATTTTGTGTGTTTAATTTCCAGTGTGAATTTTATTCACGCTTAAACTTTTCACTATTTTGTCATGGGAGAAATCAAAAGTCTTAAGAAACTTAAAAGTCAAGAAATAAACGTTTTGATTTGCCATAAACTGATGAGTAATTAGATTTCGCAAAGCGAAAGATATTGCTATTGCCGCGTATGTCTCTGTCTTTCATTCTTTCTTTCTGACGCTTTCAGTCGGTGCCGGTTATTTAGCGTTTTGTTTACTTTTTTTCTGTGAAGATCCCGGCCGCCATTTTGGAATCTGTATGCTATTCGCTGTGGAAGGAAGAAAGTCCTATCGATTTGTGAGTTTTGTGTAACGAGCTTTGCTGACGTTTAACAGAAAAAAACAAACAAGAAGTGCTCAATTTTTATTTTGTATCGTTGACTTGTTGATTGCCAACATGTCAATTGTGGATGTGCATGCTGTCCTGTGTGGCATTACATTCAAAACGATGAACTTTTGTTGTATATTTATTTGATAAAGCATTATCCACTCACGATGGTGGATTTATCTAATTTTCAAATTTCTCAATGAAGTGGATAATATTATGACCGATAACGTATAATCAACACCTGATGATGAAATACAATACATTTTAATGGAAACTGTCGATTGGATGGGCTGGTCAAAATTTTTTTTATTGGAATCATACTTTACGTAAAAAACGAGAAAATTAACTTGATTCCATAGGGGCTGCGGTGTACATGGTGCCCAGTCGAATTAGCTAAAAATGCTTGGAACCAACTACACAATAGACATTTTCACATGGAGCTACCATTAGTCCCCTTTCACTTTCAAACCAACAACAAACAGATGTACGGAAACGATAATCTACTTGTGACGGCACAACGTCTTCACTCTCCTGCACACGTACGAGAAAAGCGCGCAGAAGTTTCCCTACATTTTAAGCGCTATTCCGCAGACCAACAGACCTTGATAAAAACACAAAAACTCCTTTTCGCAATGTGTGCAAATCAGACTATATTCCGCGGTCCACAATTTGCTTTCGGGGAAAAATAGCTCAAGAGCCGTGTCCAAACTTCCTAAAATATAATGTTGTACGGGTGTTGATCTAAGTTACGCGCGCGTCTGACCAATGGAGATATATTACATCATACATGTAGGAAACGGATTTGTTTGTCCAATCAGCTGAAATTCGTGAAAGGGGACTAATGGTAGCTCCATGTGAAAAATGTCTATTGAAAGAACAAAACGTCAAATTTTCAATGATTTAATGATTGCGATCGATGATTTACTAGATAACTTAAACTAGATGAACTATACTGTTATCTTCTATAGTTGACCGCTATTTTACCGGTTTACTGACAATTTACTGTTTGATCGGTACCGGTTACCTGTTGAATTATGTTTTACCGGTTGATCAATAATTGTATACTGGTTGACCAGTAATTTACCCGTTGACCACTAATTTACTAGTTGACTAATATTTTAATCCCCTTAAAGTAGTAATTTACCGGTCGGTTGATATTTTACCAGCTGACCGATCATATACCGGTTGATCAAGTATTTGCCGGTTGACCAGTTATTAACCGGTTGACCAATATTTTACTGATTGACTGATATTTTAACAGCTGATCGATAATTTACTGGTTGGCCAATATTCTAACCATTCTTGGATAACTTGTTTATAGATGATTCAATTAAAATATACTGGGTAATGTTTAGTAATATAAACTTACTTCTTTTTGACCCTCTACAGAGAAGACTGCATTATTTTCCATTGCATCATTTGATATTCTTACCTTATCTCACTGAAATAATAATACTGGTAACCATAATAACTACATATGTTTCACTTTTTTTTTTAACGAATAAAGGTTATATTCATGTTTTACTTGTGTGCAAAAAGAACGAAATCTTTCACGACGAGTCGTGTCTTGTTGTATTTTATACAAATTTCTGTTTCTAATTATTCATGTAAAAGTTTTTCAGACGACGTCGCCGTTGTCGTTCCCGTTACAGAATCTTCAGCTCACTACTAAAGAAAAAGGGCGGCAAGTGGCTATTATCGCCATTGGTAAGAAACATTTGTCATATTCCGAAGTTCCAGCCCATATAACTGGGATTTATCAATACTCGACGACATCAAAATCTTAAGAGCAAAGCTTAGCAAAGTTAAGTTTTTCAAAACATTTTACAAGAACCAGAAAAATCAAGAACTTCAAAATCACTGGATGCCGTGATAAAATTTAAATCATAGTTTTTGCAAATTTCTACATTGCATAAAAAATGTCTCCAATTTTGACCCTTGAATTTCCTAGAGTTAACCATAAAACAATGAACAAAACTTACATTTAGCATTCCTAAAATTCCAAGCGTGGGTGTGATACCTAACGTAAATATCATGCGCAAGATAACAGCTCCTGCTAGTGTCCGAATTCCGGACAGTCGTTGGACTGTGATACAAACGACGAATGACACCAAAATTGCCAGCCAAATCAAAATCGACAACCGATTGTCTAGTTCTAAAATCATGATATAAACAACAATAATTGGGTCCTTCTGAAATAAATGTTGTTCGTGTTTGTCTACAATTACAAAATAATTGATTGAATTATTAGAAGATGAAAAAGAAGAAGAAGAAAATAGACTTACCCATCGGAGAATGAGAGAATGGATAGAAGAATGCTACCAAGAGATTTATAACAATAGCCATATTCAAGGCAATAGTCTCCCAGATTTGCCAATTGCGACTAAACCAGAACAACAAAGGTTTCTCTCGGAGATTCTTCTGCCAAATCATTTCCTTGTATAAATCTTCCGTTCTCTCAAAGAAGTCCGGCACCTACAAAAACCAACATTTCATGAAACAGTTTTATAAGAAACATCTCTATAATAAACAATACTAAAATTAGGGAAAATTAAGAGAGACCAGTACTAGGATCAAACTATCGTAAATAATTAATGCTTTACTGTCATTGGTCATTGGTTGAAAACACACTTAGTAATGAAAGTGCGAACAAGACTAACATTATATAAAAAACAGTTGAAAAGAAATTTGACTAAAAATAATAAAACTTCAGTCCTCCTTGTTTCTGTTATGATAAATTGATAAATTTTTATGATTTACCTTTCTATTATGATCGTCACGTTCGCATGTGTTGTAAACTTCTTCTTTCGTCTTCTCCGTCAAATATTCACAAATCCCTGGCACTGGGAAAATAATCTGCTCTAAAACGCGATCTTTCCGAGCAACCTACAATACGAAACAAAAGTAATTGCCCAGTGTGAAAACGCACGGAAATATCTGTAAAGGAAGGTATGTAAGTGCAAAAGAATCCATCCAGTTGTTGGAGTTTCCGAAAGCCATCCTTTAACTATAGACAATTAATTATTCCAATATTTTATTTATAAATAATACTTACTTCGATTTGGGTAGTATGGTTTGAGTAATAATGCAACGCAGGATCAGTGTGTTTAACGTTCGGTTCCTCAAAGTCTGTTTCTTCGTTATCCTCCTCAACATCTTGTTTCAAAAGCTCGCGTAGTTCAAGATTATGCTTCGATAACTAAAGATAAATCCCGTAATTTAATAATTTCCTTCCATAACTGAAAATAAGATCACGTACTTCAATATTATTCCATTGGTAATATTCAATAAAATATGATGCAAATACTAACTTGATAGGCGAGAATGTAAACATTATGACCAACATCTCTTGGGGAAATTTCGCTGTCAGTAGCTGTATCGATTTCCTCCTGGTGATAAGCTTGTTTGCACACATCCACCTACAAGTCAAAATGTTCACACATACTGTATTTCAAATACATTCGGTTAGGGAAATATCATAATTTGTTATTGTAACTTACAAGTTGGTTAGGGCTCATGTTATAAAGAATCTTCTCAGCGTTCTCGCTGTCATGCCGACTTTCCATCATGGCCAAAAGCAACTTTGAGGCATTATCCTGAAATGAAAAAAAATGTTTGTTATTAAGAAACTGTTGACAACAAAGTGGTGTACCGTGGCGTTATATTTACCTTCAGTTCCATGACTAGATCCATACGGTGTTTACTGAGCGGGTTGATTTCATTAAGAACGAGTGCAATAATAATATCCATACCATTACATTCATGGCTGACAATTGCATTCTGAAAAAAGGTCATAAAAGGGAAAACTAATTAAATAATTTGCTTATGCCAAACATCGTGTAAGTCAATATAATTTCATTGATAAAATGGACCTTTTATCACCATTGAAATCTCAAAACTGAGACTTTTTACCAAATAAACTAATGAAAATTTTGAAATTTGAAATGGTGATATCGTAAACCTTCCAAGAAATACCCGGAGTGTTTATTACGCCCGTAGCGAGCGCAGCGAGCGGAGGGCGTCTCCTTATCCAAATGCACCCGTAATATTCTCTATATACG
>JAYRBV010025771.1:0-10588 GCA_036023255.1 Mitrocomella polydiademata
GGTTCTGCGCCCTCTTGAACTCCTGAGTTCAGAAAAGAGGCTATTAGGACAGGAACAGTTTCTTTTGAAATAGAGTGTTTGATTCGGGCGAAATAATTTGTATTTCGTCGCTGAGATTACATTTCTTCAGATTACCGTTTTCAAAACTCAAAATCATCAAAAATAAGTAGCAATTCACTTTGAGGATTAATTATCGATGACGATGTATTCATTCTTACTCTTAGGGTTTGGTTGTCATGACAAATATGCATGAAAAAGAGGTTAGCAATGAACATCTCGGAAAAGGTGCATTCGCTTTAAGGTATCGGGTATCCCTTTACTTGTTGGCACTCAATCTGAGAATTGGAGAGGAATTATAATAGCAAATAAACCTTATTAATTTTATATAAAAATTGTTATTTCCAATATCGTTAAAAATTTTCGCCGCTCACCAAAATTATAAAGAGATAAATATACGTAGCAAATGAAATATGTAGTTATCACAAACAACAACAATAATAAAGGGGGTATAAAAACAAGCCCCTTGTAGATACCAAATTGTTTTCTCTGACAAAACACACTAAAAAATCCTTATGATTCTTACTGAAGTCTCATCACGGCGGGTAATTGACAAAAGACAAGAACTAAGACCACATTTACACGTAGCGCTGATTCCGCGCCGGAATTATTAATAGCTGTGATTCCGAAACTACTGGCTTCGCTTATTGGGTAAGATCTACCTGTTCAATAGAAATAACAAACAAACATTGCCATAAAAGTTACTTCTATATAATACAATACTTGTATAAAAAAAAACCCTAAAGCTCTTCTTTTTGTTTGGATTGTAAGAAATTTGTGATGTCATCAGCTTTGCTTGATGCCGAATAGTTTTCTACGAATTGTCCATTCTTGAAGTATTTGATGGTGGGAAACGACGTAGCACCTTTCTCGTCACAAAAATCTAAATATGAATATATGACATCAAGTTTGATATAACAAGTTAGAATTCTCTTAAACGTGATTGTAAGAACGAGGCGCTTCCGTTATCCAGGCAAATTTAAGAGACTTTTCTATATAAAAACGGATGGTCAACGAGGCGCTTTACGAAAATTGTCTCCGTTATCAAAAAGCAAATTTAAGAGGCTTTTCTATAAAAAAACCCGGATGGTCTCAGAATTTATTCATTTGGTAATGCAAAACAAAATGAGGTTGATAGAAAAATCGAAAAGACGTAGCACACACGCAAGATAAAAAAAGAACAACGATTTACCTCCGTCTAAGCCACAGTTTACTGCTGCGATTCCAAATGTATTTTCTTGACCGGCTAGTCTTGAAGCTGCTTGCATAACATCCGTACGCATTGCATTGCAGTGCTTGCACCCTGAACACGTAAAAGATGTTTATTAGAACTAGAAGTCAGACACAAATGAATGGCAAATCAGGTGACACTGACCATAACAATTCACAGCAAAAACGAACGCGTTGATATTTATTCCTGTTTCGAAGGCAAACGAAGATGCCTCTTTTGAGCAGTCTGTGTAACACAACAACAACTAATCTGCTACAATTTTGTTGGGAAAACCTCTGTCTGACGGCTACAAAGAAATTTGCATTATTTTTTTATCTTTTTAAGGCCGCGCGGGTAAACATGAAAACCTAAACAAACGGTTAAACATGCTTGAAAAAAAGCTTCATAGAGTTTTTGTTAAATTAAATTTGACCAGTGACCTGATTCGTAGGAAAATCTACGGATTGGGCGTGACTCGAACCCACGATCTAGTCATTCTATGGCTGCTGCTATACCAACTGAGCTACCGGTCCGTGGCGAATCATGAATTCGAAACCCACGACCTAGCCATTCGAGGACTACTGCTCTACCAAACCGATCCATGGATTCATAGTTACCCTGTCACGCCGACTACTGAATAGACTATCAGATTACTTTGAAAAAAACATTTATAATAGGATCACTTACATCTAACATGGAAAATTACTAGAGCGTGTGTTGTTTTGTCCAAGTATTCTTGGTAAGACTGTGCGTCCAAATGGACAATGGAACTGGGTAGATCCTCCCACTTCTCACCGTCCATACTGTTCGAAGCACGTTCTTGGCCTTCGATTTGTTTACGTAAGAACGTGTACATGTTTTCTGCTGTACGCATCTTCTCAAAATCTTCAACAAATTCCCCGTTACTAAATAAAAGGGATACAAAAAAAAAGAGGCAAAAAAAAATCACTTTGTTTACGTCAAAGATGAAGTTCATTACAAAGGTTGCTATACTGTAGCTGTAGTTGAAAAAAAATAATGACGAAGAAAATTATACACAATCCAACAACAAAAGCAACGAAGCAAAAAATCTATTGTAAAGAATGTCTTCACGGACTTGGTTCTTGTTCGTTTGTTTGGTGCATGGTATTTAGAGAAAGAAAACATAAGAAATATCTTTAGACAGAATGCCAAAACATTTTAAACGTCTGCCTTAGAGTCCCACAGTTCGAGAAAAAAAAGAAGAAGCTATGCATCTTACCTGTAGTATTTTACTAAAATGAAAAAAGAAAAGAAGGTTTTAATAACACGAAACAACAATGTCATATAGTTGCAACTCCATAAAATCTTCTTCGACAATTCATATAAAAAACCATGAGAAGATCTACTGTTTCTGGTATGTACAAATTTCGCATATTACATGACTTACATGTTGGGTAGCCTTTCAGTCCCTGTTTGCGGGCCAATTCTCTGTTTTCGGTGGCGTCGACAGCCGCCAGTAGGGCGGGAAAGTTCTCCTCTTTCAGCTTCTTGGCCAAGTCAAAGTAGGGTTGTTTCATACTTTTGCAATGACCACACCACGGTGCGTAGAAGGCTACCAACACCTCTTTATCCTTGGCAAACTCGTCAAAGGTGGCGTCGGTCAAACTGACAACATCAGAGGATTCTTCGGCCCAAGTCTTTTGCGGTTCTTTCTTTGGTACGTCTGTCTCCACCGGGCTATATGAAGATGAAGTCAGTTTATAATCAGTACAGGGTGTATAAAAAAAATTCCCTCTTTTGAAAATATTTTTTGTAAAGAAACAGTGTTGTATACTTTTCGTAAATTAAAAAATATTAAACATTTTACAAGGACTATTTATATCACAGCATAAAACTATCAGAATCGCTTGAGACACAAGAAATTGATGTTTCTTGGTAAAGGATTATGTCAAAAGAGGATTTTTTTATATACCCTGTATAAGGACTGAATTTTTGGTTTTATTGATTTTCATAAAATTATCACTTATTGTATCAAACGTAAATTGTAATTCTCTCTGTAATTGATTCAAAGTCATGTACCTCATTATGGAATCATAAACACAATGGAGGAGAGAGTTTTAATACAAAATTGCATGTCATTTCAATGGGAATGCACTCCCCCGTTGTAATATTTTAAGTAGAATTCATCTTACTTTCTCATGAAGTCAATTAGAGCTTCCTTGGTTCGTGGTCCTCTATATTTGAATTGTTCTTTCCCATCTTTGTAATATTTCAGTGTTGGGTAACCATTCACTTCGTATTTGGTGGCAAGTTCGCTGTGTTTCACACAATCCACTGCAGCCAGTTTACCGGGAATCTAAAAACGCAAGAGAGATAAAAAATGTATTTAGTTCATAAACCATATTGTTAGACTACAAAAAGTTATTTTATCAAGTTGGTACGCTACATTTTTAATACACGATTTCGAAGTGTCAAGTACGCATGCGTTCTAAGCGGTTGTCATAGAAAAACACAGTCTTACACTGCAATGGTTATAAACGGCTATACCGAAAACAAGCAAAGAAAAATATTCGAGAGTAGAATATTTTGTTTATGAAGTGTTGTGTTGTGTTCTTACCGATTCTCCAAGATTAACAATCGAAGCGGCTGCGGCGAAGGCTGGTTTCATCTTTTTGCAATGTCCACACCCTTTAAATAAACAAAAAATCAGAGCATTTATGATAAGGAACAATCTAGTTCATGAGAAAAGCAATGACCATAAATAATGAAAAAGGAGCATGGATTTTCTTTAAAATTCAATTGAAAGCTGTTAATGGCGTTCCAGATAAAATTTAAATTCCATCGATTGAGGGACTTTTCGTCGTCAAGCACGCCTTGATATTGTTATAATAATAATAACAATAATAATATACGCCTTCCCTTAGCACAGGGGATAGGCCCTGACGTAAGTCAGGGATCACAGCGCTTGATAGTAGATAGAAATAAATAGATCGGCTCAGAGTTGCGTATCCTCTTAACAAAGGAAGACGTCTTCATAAAAATCATTAATTATTTTTTAAGTAATTAATACCGATCTCTCACAAATTTATCCCATTTCAGTACAAAGACACTTACAAGGAGCATAAAACATGATGAAAACCGATTTCTCCTGTACAACAAAATCTTCGAACGTGTCAGGTGTCAGGAATGCAATGTCAGTTCCTTCGTCCGCCCAGTCTTTCTCAACTGGCTTTGGCTTGGGTGGTTTCGGGCTATAACAAGTAAGTTTTCCTTTACATACATGGATGTCAAATGTCTTCATTGTGTTTAGAATTTTCTGTTAAAACATCGTAACATCATCGTCATTCAAAAGTTGCTATCGGTTAAAAAACCGCATAACTTTGACCTCAAATCTGCTATATTCCCATTATCAAAATTCACAAATTCTTTTCATGTAGCAAAAAGCCTAACTTGAATTTACAGTACATATAACTTTTGTAAAAATTCACTTTTCTAAAAAAGGCAAAAAAAACAAGGTATCAAACTTACTCAATCATGAACGAAACAAAATCTTCACTCTCACGGCCACCGCTATAATCCATAGATTTCACACCATCTCTGGAAATAGAAAATAGCTTATAATCAACCTTACTTTAAGTAATTTCTTTGATACAAAATATATTGAGACAGTTATCACACAACAGAATGAGAGAATTCTCAAAATGAGAGTTATCTACTTACTGTACGAGGGCATCCACATAGTACGTACGCATACTATGTTATATCTTGCTGTAGCTTTTACCCTTCCGTAGGCTTTACATGGACCCCCCCGGTAAGTAACTACTATGTGGATGCCCCCTACGATCAATGAAATAACTGAGAGAATTTGTTATAACTTACTTAAAGTACTTCACTGATTATCATCAAGTGGATGGAATAAAGAAGAAAGGAAAGAAGGAAATTAATTACTATCCATAGAATGACGTCACAATAGAGGTACTTAAATACAGAAACCAGTATCAATGAACACTCTAACTTTTAGTTCTGGTAAATTGTATAGCGGGCAATTTTTTTAATTTCTAAAACCATGTCCCATGCTTTTATTTAATTCAAATATAGGTAAACAAACGCATTATACAAAAAGTTTGTAGTATGATCTGTTTTGACCCCCGTTGGTAGACCAAGTATTGTGGTAATTTGGCACCCTAAAAACGACCTAGATTATAAAATTTAACAATTCACCAGAACAGATCATACTCCAGACACTAGGCAAATCAAATGCAAATAATAAAAACATCTTACACGTTGGGTAGCCACGGATCTCGTATTTTTTGCACAACTCAGTGTTCAATGTACAATCAACTGCTGCCAAAGAACCATAAACCTAAAATAAAAAAATGAAATGAACTGATAACATCAAACAACAGTAATATGGATACAGTTTGAATAGCAATATTTGAACAATATCCAGCAGTTTGAAAACAATCCTGCTGAAGTTGAGTGCGGGTTTTATCCTCTATCCAGTGCACCACGTTTATTGGCATAAGGTTTGATAAAAAAAGAATAAAACGGACCTTCTTTTCGTGGTTTACAATGTTTGAAGCGTCAGCATATGCAGGCTTAATACGTTTACAATGACCACACCCTAAATCGATCAATATATTTATGAAAAACTAAAGTAAAACTCAAACACCACAGTAAAGAATTTCAAGAAACATCACAAAATGATTTCATAACAAACTTGTACAAGATTTAAACAAAAAACATTACATACATGGTGCATAGAACATAACCAGAACGGATGAGACTTCCTGAACATGTTGATCAAAACTATCAGAATCCATATGGTTTACAAAGTTGCCTTCTGCAGCCCATCCTGTCAACGGCTTTTTCACAGGTTCACTTTCTACTTTCCTGTTGGGTTTGGATAAAAAAAGCGTTTTGTGATTAACAAATTATAATTGCCCCTAGTTAATTTACAGTACATCACCATGACAACAAACTTTAAAACAGTCTGAATAGGTCACATAAGCGTTATAAGCATTAACATCAGACAAGTTCTACCATACAGAAAATATGGATGAAGTATGAACTCCATGTGAACGCCTTACGAAGACTGTAACAACAAACGACTTACTGTGTGAGGAAACTTATGATAGAATCTTTATCTCTTCCAGAATTATATTCAGAGGGTTCACCGTCCTTAAAGTATTTCATGGTTGGGTACCCGGTGACACCATATTTACTAGCAAGTTTACGATTCTTGGTACAATCCACAGCAGCAATCGCATGGTCGGTGCCTAGTAACTCGTTGGCAGCTTCTGTGTAAGCTGGCTTCATTGATTTGCAATGACCACACCCTAATGAAAAAGAAAATTCTACCAATTTAATTGACATGTTTTATGGAAATTTTTTGTTTTTACACAAAATAGTGTGATCCTGAAAAATGACACATATGGATATATATATATATATATATATATATATAAAACGATGAGTCAGTATGTAATATGTGTTGAGGTAATAAAAAACAGTAAAACACAAAGTTATTTCACATTATTTCGATATATTTCTGTATCTTTTTCAAGTGTGTCCTACGTTACAAAAAGTGATGTTTATATACAGATTGTAAATGTAAATATAAGAATGTTCAACATAATTCTTTCCTGTAAAAAGAAAAAGAGATTTGTTTTTATTGATTTATTTTTAATAAAAACAAATCTCTTCTTCTTTTTACATATTAACACTGGCAAATTTATTAATTCAATTCTTTTCTATCACTCTCTGGAAAATAGAGACGACATAGATTATCAATGACGAGTAAGTCAAAATGCATACATGCATTAATATTATCATTTAAGCCTCGATGCACAAGGACACGACACCCTGCAGTAAAATATATGGAATGAATAATTTGATCAAAAAGTTGCTGAATTTTAGCGTTAAAAAAATAATAATAATGGGCTCTTTGAAGACTTACATGGGGCATAGAACATAACCAAGAGTGATGTATGTGACTTCAAAAAATCTTCAAAATCATCATCACCGAGATGAACAACTCCACTAGGAGAGTCTTTCCACTGAGGTTCTTCCATTTGTTGGTTTGATGACTCTTTGGGATCTTCCATGAATTTAATGAAGGCATCACTGGTTCGTCCTCCTTCGTATTTGAAATCCTTTTTACCGTACTGGAAATATCTAGAAGAAGACAATAACGATCAATAAATTGGCCATAGCTTCAAAGGATTTGAATTTGTAAATCTAATTATTACACATATAGAGAAAACAAAATAGTGAAGCTGTACCCACCTGAAAGTTGGAAAACCTGATACATCAAATTGATCGCAAGTTTTTTTGTCCGTTGTACAATCGACACCTGCATACCATACTTTACGATCATCTTTGTAATGATCACCGGCCTTCTCAAATTCAGGTTTAGCATTTTTACAGTGACCACACCAAGGGGCATAAAACATTACTGAAAATTGAAACATAAAGTAGTACATTATCAGTGGAGCCTGTCCCACTTGTTAGATATCAAGTGAGTGCTTTTTATTCAAAACACAGAATGACGTGAACAAATGGAATTCTCTTGAAAACTATATACTCTTCCTATAAGATAAAATGCTTATTTAAATTTATTTGGGCACAATAGCCTTGTAGCCAAATATTCACAAAAACCACTGTTAACAATAACAAGCAAGTATAATAATTTTCTCGGTCAAACACAACGATAGATAGAAAGGAATAGAGTTGGATCTGAACCCTATTCTGAAATTATCAGTGGCTATTACTTTTATGATATTGAGAAAATAGATCTTAAAATGGTTTACCAAGAACATGCTTTTTCTTTTTCAGTTCTTCTTTGAAGGTTGCGTCAGTCAAGTGCAAAATCTCGGGACCAGAAACCTCTGCCCATGGTAAATCTTCTGGGGGTGGTGCTGGTGGTTCTTCAGGATTCTTCATGAACTCAATAATTTTATCTTTCTTTCGTAAGCTCAACTTGAATTTGAACTCTGCATTGGCAAAATAGTTTACTGTTGGGTAACCGCTAATGTCAAACTTCTTACAAATAGCTTTCTCCTTAGTACAATCAATGGCACCCAATTTGCCTGCAATCTGAAATAAAAACAATAGTAAATCTGCAATTTAATTTAACCAGAAAGTGATAGATAAAACTCAATTATTACGTGTTTAAAAACAATCTTGAAAAAAACAATGTTTTACTAAACTATTAGTTAGTTTATTTTTATCCCCATTTTAAAATTTAACAGCTAATTCATCCATAGTGGATTAATTTCACTGTTCATTTTTAATTCTTTATGGCTTTTTTACTCCCACATAATTTGGTTGTTCCGGGGCAAATTTTGAGAAAGCTTTGAAAATGTTTTCCAGACCCTCAGTTTCTTTTAGCTTCTAACCTTTCTTGAAACTTAATTTTAAATAAAAATGGCAGGATGAAGTCTCTTGTTATCATAGAAATAGGATGCACCACAAATTTAAGATAACATTTGAAAATTAACTACGTCGATGGGTAGCCAAGATTAATCTACTGTATTCATAATTGTCAACTATTTCCTAGTATTGAAAAAATATATATTTTACCTCTTCATCTACCATTTGTTTTGCAGCCTCGACAAATTCTGGTTTCATTGATTTACAATGGCCACACCCTGAATAGAAAAACATATTTATGAAAATGTCATAGATTACAAATGAAAGATCAAGTACTCTATAGGGTGCCTAAGATAAAATAATTTCTTGTTCGGCTTTGCATATAAGGTTTAATATTTTGAAAAAACAAAGTTAATACTATACTAAGGATAGTAAGTAAATCCAGAAACTCAATCAGTGTAAAAAACTCAATCTTTTAACAGCAAAATTTTAAGCAAAAAAAAAAATATATATATGAAAACTCAATCCTAATTGAAGAACAATAGCAACAAAAAGAACAAAAAGTGCTTGGAATAATCCCTGTTACAGTTAATAACTCACATGGAGCATAAAACATAATCACAATAGATGGGTTTTCTTTGAGTGCCTCGTCAAAAGAAGCATCACTTAAGTGAAGAATTTCAGGTGCTTGCGCTGACCATGGTTCCTCTTCATCCTCCTTTGAATCCGAAGCAGGTTTTGGACTAGAAAGAGATGAAATTTTGGAATAAAACAACAAATTAAAATCCTCTTCTGAATTTTGGAATAAAGTAAAACATTTTAATCCTCTTTTGAATCTGAATCAGGTTTTTAAAATACAGTGCAACTCACAAAAAATGGTACGGATTTTCTATTGTGAATAATACCATTTGTGCGAGTCACTCTGTGCATATAAGAATATGAATAAGTTTTTTGAAAAAAGTAATAAAATCACCCTGAAAAGTTTACTAAAGAATTTATATATCCAAGCCTAATAATCTGTAGAGTAATTCAAAAAAATTATTTATAAAAAGTTGTAGTTGGTGATGAAAACAACTTTACTTACTCCTGCATCCACGCAACAAGTCCTTCTTTATCCATTTTCCCACCATAAAGAAATTTTTGTTCACCATTTCTATATTTAAATCAAATACGAATATGGGTAATGAATGCCATAAGTAGATTTTACAATTCTAAAATACTTTAGATGGGCTTTTAAACCACTGCCATAGATCAATCGTATAACATCTTTTTTTATACATGATAAAAAGCCTGACAATAAAAAAGCGTGTGCAGAGGCTTTTTCATCTCTTTCTTATCACATTTTTTTAATAAAGTTTTTTTCAAAACAAAAAGTAACACATATATAAACAATTCTTACTCAAAATAGATGAGTGTTGGAAATCCAGTGATATTGAATTGATATCTAACATTGAATGCATCAGGTTTATCCACATCCATACCAGCTAAAATCTATAAAAAGACAAATCAAATCATTGTTATTACAAAAATAAAAAAAGGTATCTATATACAGTAGTTTGGTCTGCATGTCAATACTGACGTCATCTATATACAGTAGTTTGGTCTGCATGTCAATACTAACGTCAATTAAATGGACATCAATAAAAAGATGTCAATGAAAAAAGTCAATCCAATCGATTTAGAAAAAAGAAGGCATTGCATTGGCATTCATTATTTATTTAACAATACGATAGTGTCACTATGCCATGTTCCAAAAGTCAACAGAGAGAACAGTAGACTCACACCAAGAATGGACTTTTTTGAATCTATATAATAAAAGCTGTATTCTCTATGTATGTATCTATCTTTGTACACATTAATGGTAGCCGAAGCTGTGAAAGCCGAAAAATTCCTAGGGGTTTGTTTTGATTTTATGTAAGCTTTCCGTACAGCATTTTTACAATCTTTACCCCCTTCTCCCGACGAGTTTGCTTCAAACTAAGGATT
>JAYRBV010025782.1:0-10586 GCA_036023255.1 Mitrocomella polydiademata
AAAAGGCAAAAAGTTTCAATTGTTTAACATAATTTTTTGCATAATTAAAGTTAATTTAGTAAAAACATGGTCGAATCCCCCCCCCCCCCCCCGGCATGAATAGGGTTAAGTGAGTCAAATATTCATATTGGTCTCTCTATATATACTTGCATTTCAGTCCCGTCTCTAACCAAATTTGTATTGAAAAAAGTTGAAATTGGGTTTGTATTCCAATCCCGTCAAAAAGTCTACAATTAGCAAGTATATTTATCTACCTCTCATTTCCCTGATTTTCAAACTCAAACCGCCAATCCATCTTTAAAAAACACGAAAACAAACTTTTAAGTCAGTCAAATATTCATATTGGTCACTCTATATATACTTGCATTTCAGTCCCGTCTTTAACCAAATTTGTATTGAAAAAAGTCGAAATCGGGTTTGTATTCCAATCCTGTGACGGGACTGAACAGCAATAAAAAGTATTGCCTACAGGCCACCACAGAGGCAATTCGTTAAAAAAAGCGAAGCAGAGCAATGTGGGATGTTGCGCAAACAAACAAATCATAAGAGACAACTATTATTTGTTTAACAATATCATGTATTTTATCACCAAAATAAACTTTGGTTTTCTCAGGTTGAAGTTTCTATACCTAGACCTACTGTAATTGTTTTTATGATTTATTTAGGTCAACGATGATGTTTGCCAAGAATGCCAAGAATATGTTGGACTTATTCATTCTATGTTGTCAAATAATGCTACCCAAGCTGAAATTATCCAGGCAATTTCTGGAATGTGCTCACAACTGCCAGCTCAATTCCAGTCTATGGTGTGTTGTTATCTTTATTGTTACTACTGTACGTTCATCGCAAAGGTTTTTTAATTGCTTTAAATGCAATTACCATAGTTTCTACCCTCCCCATGAAATTTGTTGTGATATCGTTGTGTTCTCTTATTTTTAGTGTTCAGCTCTTGTAACCCAATATGCTAAACAAGCTATCAAAATGGTGGTCGATATGACTGCGGATGCTAAAAGTGCTTGCACTGAGATCAGTTTGTGTACTGGAAACAAGAAGGCATACAAGCAAATGAAATTCTTAAGAACAGCTATGAAAAAATTGAGCAAAGCTAAGCATGTAAGTCTTACTTACCCTTGTATAACCCTTATTCCCGGCTCAATTGGAAATATTCAGTGTTAATTTCAGTATTAAAAAATGCTAAACAATGTAAGTGATTTTATTTTTTACACTACAAGTTATTGGGAATTTTTTTGTTTTCTAGCTTTCAGCCGACACTTGTACAACTTGTGAGCAATATGTTGGAACTGTTCATCTACTCTTATCAAATAAAGAAACAAAAACAGAAGTATTAAGCGAGCTAACTCAGCTTTGTCAACAATATGCTAGTGGCAGTGCAGTGGTATGTCAATATTTCATGACCACTCTTTAGTTAAAAATCCACATAAAACATTTATAGTCTGATTTAATTTTTTTTAGAGGGAGTGTGATCTTGTGTAACTACAGTATATATATATACATAGTCAATGGTTGACAAATGTTATAAAACTGGGTGTTAGCTACAGTCAAAAATTCAGCGCTGTTTTCCCAATTTGGTTTTGAAGAAATTCCCAATTTGCTTCTCAAAAAGTTGAAAATTTTTGTATTCAATATAATATTATATTTATGTGCAAAAAGAGCTTTTGATCTAAAAGACCGATTTTGGTACAATTTTCTTTAACATTTAGGCTATCATCAATCATTTTAATTTTCCAATTTAGTTGCATGTATAATTTTTTTCTGTCCTGGCTAACGCCCTGTAAAAATAACAAACAAGTTTTTTTCCATTTAAAAAAAATGCATATCTGATTTAGAATTATTGCCTTTTAGTGCTCCCTAATTAGTTCACTGGGTGGCGAAGTATATGATGAACTTGTTGCGTACTTGGCTACACCCCAAAAGCTATGTACAACTCTTGGTTTTTGTTCAGGAAGTACAAAATCAAAGATTGTATTCAAGGCACCTAAACAGGTAAATTAGGAAAATAAATTGCAACTTCTTTTTCAAGAATTTTGATACAAAATGTGTGTGCATCAAATGTAATGAGAACATGATTCCTTAAAAAACAGAATGTGTTTGATTAAACAAATAACTGGATTATCTACATTTGTGTCTGTATTTTTCTCTGACACCATACATAAATGATATTAAATACCTATGCAAGAAATAAATACAAAGCGTACGATTTCAGTTTGAATATTGTCTGTTTGGAAAAAAATCATTCAGCCCTAACAGTGTAAGTTCATTGCCTTTCTAAATTTCTGGAGTGGGAGCTATCCTTTGAAGCTATTCGTTAGTTTCGACACAATTTATACTTTACAGAATTATCATAATCCAATCTTTGGAAATTGTTCCTGAAAGAAAGATCGTTTTTTGGTGTTCGCTAGCTTTTTTTATAAAATGATTTGAAAACCTGAAACTTGTCCTATTTTCCTCATTCTTTGGTACATAACACTACAGTAACTATTGAGTTTTGTTTTATTTTACAGTTATCTGCTGACACTTGCACTACTTGCGAGCAATATGTTGGAACTGTTCACCTCCTCTTGTCAAATAAAGAAACAAAAACTCAAGTTTTGAGCGAGCTAACTCAGCTTTGTCAACAATATGCTAGCGGCAGTGCTGTGGTGAGTAGTATTTTACTGAAATTTTATTTGGGTGGGTTTGGGGGAGTTTCAGGAATGTCCAGGGGTATAACCTAAATAATTAGCCAATATTGACCTCAAATCCACTAAGATTCGTAGAATATGGAAGTCAGAAAATTCAGGGTTCCCACGCCTCCTCAAAACTCCTCAAATCTCCTCAATTTTCATTTTCCTCCTCACCCATATCTCCGTATCAACTTCAACAATTTGGAAAAATCTCCTCAATTCATTTTTATTGCTCCTCAAAAATCTCAAAATTCCTCCTCAAATCTCCTCAAATCACCTCAATTTTGAGATTCAGAATTGAGTGGGAACCCTGAAAATAGAAGAATCCGACAAGCATTAATTGAATTCAGTCTCAATGGTTAACATCGTCTATGCAACTATTAAATAATGAATAACCAAGTAATTTTTTATTTTATAAATTGCACGTCTGATTTTATATTTTTGTCTTTTAGTGCTCCCTTATTGGTTCACTGGGTGGCGAAGTTTATGATGAACTTGTTGCGTATTTGGCTACACCCCAAAAGTTGTGTACAACTCTTGGTTTTTGTTCAGGAACTACAAAATTAAATATTGTCTATCATGCACCTAAAGAGGTAAAGTGTGAAAGTAGATTGCAACACTACTTTTTCATAACCATTAGGCAAAAAGATTATGATATTTATTGGAACAAAAGAACAAAAATGAACTGTTGAGTTTTGCTTTATTTTACAGTTATCTGCTGACACTTGCACTACTTGCGAGCAATATGTTGGAACTGTTCATCTCCTCTTGTCAAATAAAGAAACAAAAACACAAGTTTTGAGTGAGATAACTCAGCTTTGTCAACAATATTTTGCAAATCCTCAATTGGTGAGTTGCTCAAATATTTACCATGAAAGGTTTAGAAAATTGTTGCTAAACGGAGTTAATATTTTTTAAATGTGAAATTTTCTTATTTTATTTTATTTTAGTGTACTTATTTAGCCCCATTGGCAAGTTCGTTCTATGATGAATTTGTTACTTATTTGGCGACACCCCAAAAGTTGTGTACTTCTCTTGGTTTCTGTTCTGGATCACAAACTGTACCCTTAATGCAATTTCACAGCTCAAAACGTCTAGTAAAGATTACAGATAAGTTACTTGGCTCTCACATTAAGGTAATTGACAGATGTTGTCTCCTTATATGCATGATTTCTTTTTTTTGTAACTTAGAAACCTATTTTATTTGCCCTCCTTTTTAAATTTCAGAGCGCTACCCTAAACACTCAGGGAAACACATGCACCCTCTGTTTAGATACAGTAAAGTTTATTCGAGACCTTCTCAATGATACCACTGTACGCAAAGTATTGAAAGATGCTGCTGAGAACCTCTGCTCAAACCTTCCTCCTCAAATATTCTCAACCTGTCTCTCATATGTTGATAAACAACTACCTCCCTATTACAATCAATTCATTGAAGAGCTTAAGCCTAATAACACCTGTCAACATTTGAAATTATGCACAAATCAAGTATGAAACATTTTTCTTTCCTACAGTGAATCAGACCACAACTCCATTTTAATCTTCCACTGACAATTAAGATACGAAATTGAGAAATCAGATACAGAACATTTCTTACGGCTTTTACTGTTCTCAAATTTATTGAACTGCAAATAAGATTATATTTAAGTTGAATTATATGCTGGTAATAACTAGTTAGAACCTAGGGCAAATATTTATTTTAATTTATTTTCTTTCAGTCTGCTACAATGAAAGCAAATGGAGAACTGTGTGAAGTATGTACATTTGCCATGACTTACCTGGATGGAATCTTGAAAGAAAACTCCACACAGCAAGAACTTAAAAGTGATATTCTGGAACTTTGCAGCGATTTACCCCCATCACTTAAAGGAGTAGTAAGACAACTTAACTGTTACAATTTTTCTTGTTTTTAATAAAAATTTCGAATTATTTAAACATAATTCAAACTTTGTATGTTGGTATTTGGTATGAAAATAAAAACAAACAAAAAAAATCTATATTTTAGTGTACAAGTTATGTCAATCAATACTGGTCAATGGTTATTGATTCGTTGATTAGTGCGTTATCAGACTCGAAAGCTGTATGCACTGTAAGTAAATTATTTATAATAACAACAACTTTTTGCATTTAAATTTATTGAAAATATCAGGGCGTTAGCTACAGCAGTTTTCCCAATTCAGATAAGTGATGAATTCCCCAATTGGTTTCTCGAGAAAACAAACTTGTAAAACCCTCAGACCCCCAGCTGTTTTGTAAATTCCTTTGGCATTTAATTTCCCAATTAACCATTAACCGCAGAATTCTTTTGGGCTCTGGCTAATGCCCTGAATATTCAATTCAAAATATGATTAAAAAATTAAGTGTGTCTTTTAACTTCATCGACAACAAAATAAGAAATAGAATAAAAATGCACAAGAATATTTAAGGTTAAAAAAGTGAATATATGTACAACTGTAAAATATTCAAATGTGATTTAATTTTGTTCACTTTTTTGATTTTAGACCCTTCATTTCTGCTCAGCATCAGTCAAAGGTAGGAATATTAATAAAAATGGCTATACTTTTAAAATACATTGTATTTGTAAACAGAACGAGCGTTTTTGGAACTATTAAACCATAGTAAGGATGAGTTAACATGAAATGATGAATATTTGAGAAATTTGAAAACCTTTTCTGAAATAATTAAAAATCTATTTCTCACAAAATACAATGTTATTATTTTAGTTTCACCAAAAGCTTTGCCATTGAAGAAAGTTGCTAATCCAGTAACTTGTGAAGTTTGTGAATATGCAATGAAATATTTAAATGGTGTGATCTCAGATAATAAAACAGAACAAGCAGTGAAAACTGCTCTGGAAAAACTTTGTGCATCTCTACCAGATAGTTTCATGAGCGAAGTATGTAAAATTGCACGTAATTTATTTTTATTATTATTATTTTCATTTATTTCCCCCTGCATTTGTTTAACAAATCGAATCTTTGGATTTATTATAGTGTACTACTCTGGTTGATACCTATTCTGAACGAATTATCGAACTTATTGTGGAAGAACTTGCTGATCCTGTAACCCTTTGTAAAGTGAGTATATTACCCAATTCACTCACTAGTAGTATAGCCTCTTTTTTTGTACTTTATAGCCTCTTTATTAGATTTTAGTCCATCTCCGGATTTAGTAGTGAAAGATTTCAGCAAAATGTCAGATTCAGTCAAATGTTTTTGGTCCATTTTTATCATGACTAAGTTGTGAAAAAGAATTTGGTCAATGATACAGTATGATCAGTCAAATTTTTCTTCACAAAAGTTTTTGAATATCAAACCCAGAGAATTATTTATTTTGAACATTTATCACAAAATTGTTGTCATGATCAATAAGAAAAAGCAAATCTTCAATACTAGAAACAAAACTTTCACAAAACATTTTAGTTGTAACATATTTTAGTCAAAAAATGTACCTTAAGAAATCACTCACTCGCAACTACTAATTACTTAAACAAGAAAATTTAACAATTTATATTGTCAAATTTGTTTTTTCAATAGGAATTAGGATTATGCTCATCAACCATGAAAGGTAAGCGTTGACATGATTTATTAAAACTAACTGGATGAATAAAATTTTGTATGACTGGAAATGATATTATTGCTTTTTTTCTAGTTGTTGTACCGATGAAAGTAGTGAAAGTTGCTAATCCAGTAACTTGTGAAGTTTGTAAATATGCAATGCAATATTTGGATAGTATGTTAACAGACAACAAAACAGAAGAAGAAGTGAAAGATGCTTTGGATCAACTCTGTGGATATTTACCAGAATCCATGAAGGCCGAGGTTTGTTTTTAAAACATACCTATTAAACTAATTTAAATGATATACTCACCTTGCTTTTTATTATTACTGAGAAATAAATCCAATAATATTATTTTCAAGAATAAGCATGAATAGTTTTATTCTCTTGATAGTGTACTAATCTGGTTGATACCTATTCTGAAGATATCATCAAATTTATTGTGGAAGAACTTGGTGACCCTGCAGAACTTTGTAAAGTAAGTAAAGTATACATGATATGGTGTATACGTATAATATTAAAGTTTTAGATTATAACCGAATTTTCTTCAACATAATTCTGATGATTCTGCTTACCTTGCATATTACAAATAGTACTGACATGCAATGCAAGAGTACTCAAGCAATTGATTCAAAAGTTTATATAGATGTATCCTAACTAAATCGGTAAAGAAGGCCATAATTCTGGAAATATTCTCACAAAGGGTGGATGTCGACTTCTATTTTTTTACAATTGCCGTTTTTAGAAACTTGGCTTATGTTCGACTAAATTAGGTATGTAATTGTATGTTTTATATTTGTATATAATTCTCTCGTTCCTCGTTTAAAATGAAAATATTTCAAATACGTCACTAAAGGAGAGTATTAATAACGATGAAATAACTTTTGAAATAAATATTTTATTGTCAGATAAGTATATTCTTCTTTTTTCATTTTCCATAGCATTGAAAAAGGTTACCGTAAGAGATAGCATTACTTGCACAGTCTGTAAAGATGCATTGGAAGTTTTGGAAAACATTCTCAAGGAGAATAAGACCGAAGAAGCAATCAAAAACGGATTAGATAAACTATGCACTTACTTACCAGCAAGAGTTACCACAGAGGTAAGAGAATTTCATGTATTCCTATGAAAACAGTTGCCATTACCTAAATCAAAAGTGATTGAAAGAGCAATTCTTTCGAGCAATATACTCCTATAGACAAGTAGTATCGTATAGACAAGTAGTATCGCAATTACAACCTGTAAAACTAACTTCTGGCTTCTATTTAGTGTGAGCAACTTGTTAAACAATACGGGGAAGACATTTTTGAGATGTTAGTCAACGAAGTTAACCCTGACGTTGTTTGTAAGGTACGTGTATAATAATATGCTTATCTACATAGGTTTTTTGTAGTTGTGTGATGGTATGATTTACGCCTTTTTCTCATGTTTTAATATTTACTCGTTAAATTTTAGGAGCTGAAGTTGTGTACCTCTGCCAGAAAAGGTAAGCTATGAGTTCGTAATCATGGTTTCACAAGGTACCCCAGAAAATATTACAGTTCGCAACATGAATTACAATACATCTTAATAAAAAAACTAAACAAAAGTCAATGTTTTTTTTATATACAAACGTTCCATCCCGTAATCTAATCGAGTTATTTCCATTTCCTCGCTTAGCTTTACCTAAGAAAACCATGCCAAAAAATATTGTTGAATGTGAAGTATGCAAATATGCAATGAATTACTTGGATAAACAATTGGAAAGCAACCGCTCTGAAGAAGCAATTAAAGAAGCTCTGGAGAACTTGTGTCACCATCTTCCATCCTCTGTATCTAGCCAGGTAAAAAGTTTAAACGGTGTTTCGGTGCGAAAAAAACTGTGCTGATTTAGTAGTTTTAAAGGCTATTTATTCACCCAACTTGTCGAGGATCTGTCGAGACTTTTTAAGACCTGTTTTACCCCCATGAATTATCATTTTTAGTAATCAACTTGCTAGATGTCGTTTTTACTTCGAAACTCATCTATTTTTACTTAATAATACACCTTTATGTTAAATTTTAATGAGGTTCGACAACGTCATCAAGTAGTATAAAAATGTTGTATTTGTTCACACTTTCTATAAAGAAATGTTGTATTTGTTATTTTTAGTGCAAGACGTTAGTGGACGAATACACGGACGAATTAATTAAACTCTTGGAATCAGAATTAAGCCCTGAACAAATCTGTGAGGTATAACTTCACCCTTTTTTATCTTTCCTTGCTTAACCCTATTTGCCCCGGGGGAGGATGGATTCCACCACCTTTTGACAATATTTTCAGGGGTATACAGTGTGTACTTCGAAAATTATAGGCCATTTGTCAAAACTACTTAAAAATTTGCTTGAAACGTAGGCAAAAAATTTAAAGATTTTAAAAGTTGTAATAACTTTTGAACCACAGATAGCATTGTTTTCATACTTTTTACCAGTTGTAGGTATTATTGATAGGATTTAGAAAATAATAATTTTTTTATCAAAATTTGATGACGTCATCATTTATGACGTAATGTCATTTTTTGAAATTTTCCTTTTTTGGCGCTCCATTTAGGTGCCAAATCTTCAATATTATTAAAAAACCGGTTAAATAATAAATAACATATTATCTTTCAGAATATCAAAACAGAAGTAAATTATCTTAATTCAATCAAAAGTTATTTAAATTTTAAAAATACTAGGTTTTTTACTGAAATTTACCTAATTGATGACGTCATCAAAATTTAAATTTTTTTTACGTTATTCAACTCAAAGTTTATGAGGTAGATACTATGTGCCAAATTTTATATCTCTAGGATTACCCTATCAAAAGTTATGGAGGATGATTAAATCAGATTCAGATTTTAAAAAGCTATTATGGGCATTCTTAAAATGATATACTAGATCCCTTGAAAGAGATTGATTCTGTCACTTTGCATACATATGACAACAAAATTTTTGTTTTTTTCAAAATCAAATTCTTTTTTCGTTTAGCAACTCAAAATGTGTACTGCAAAACACCAAGGTAAGAATTTTTAAATCATCATTAGCAGGGAAACCTGACTCTTCTTAACCGCGACTTTCCCCGATTTGATTTGCCATTCCGTTTTAGTTTTTTAACAGAAGGCGAAACTCTAGAACTAGGAAACCAGTCCCTTTCTCTCTTGTTAAATGTCAGATTGTTAAGGGGTAGAGCGAAAGAGTTAGATTTCCTAGTTACATCATACATGTCGTTATCTGAACAGTTTTTGTTAATAAATATTTCATCGGTGAACTTTTCCGTTTTTAGCCGTGTCCAAAAAGACCGTAAAGAGTGCAGTTACATGTGAGTTGTGCAATTTCGCCATGGGTAAATTGATGGGTGTACTGAAGGATAATGCTACTGTTGCTGAAATCAAATCAGCCGTCAAAGGATTGTGTGTAAAGATGCCGTCACATTTGAAAGACGAGGTAATGTTTAGTTTATATACAATTTTCTGAAAGTATTATCTTGATTCAATCCGAAAATCAGCGCAATATTTTTTCAATGCTGAATCTTCCTATTTTATTCGAAATGTGACGCCCTTTAAGAAATATATAAAAATTATATGAGGTTTAGTTAAGTTGCCTATAAAGAACAAAACTTGAAGTTGCAAGCGAGCTCCATCGACATAATTTCAGACATTCAGACATGACATTTTCTCTTTCCTTTCTTTAGTGTAATTTATTGGTCAACGAGTATTTCGATTTGATTGTCAAGGTTTTGACTACAGAAGACCCATCTGTTGTTTGTCAAGTAAGGTTCTGTCTACAATTTGTGGAAATATAAAAATCCGTGAAATGTTTTCAATTCCTTTTGAAGAGAATTAGAGAATTCCTTTGATTATAATGACCACTGCAAACTGTTTAATAAATTCCCTTGGTTTCCCATCATTTTTAGTATCTTGGTGTGTGCCCCGCATTGAAAACCCGAACTGGAAACAGAAAATATATGTTAGGTATGTAATTGCTTTAAAAAGACCATCAGCGCTATTTATACAAAATGACTTTGTTTCACCATAAATTTTTAGCATCGTTTCTTGATTTATTGTCAACTTGTTATTGAAATAATGTTCACCCTCGAATACTATGAACGCTGGGCGATTCGAGTTCCACCAGATCTGTAAAGGTTTTCGCTTGAAAACGAATATCACCAGCTGATAATAATTTCAGTTCATAAGTATTAGTTATCGCACAGTGCAGAGTGAAATATGGCGAATATTTTTCGCCTAAAGGCTCGTGAAATAAAGAGCAAAAATAAAAGAAACGAGAAAAATATGCCATATTTCACGAGGCACTGTGTGATAACTGATTTATCATTAGGTCAAAAAA
>JAYRBV010025793.1:0-21003 GCA_036023255.1 Mitrocomella polydiademata
TTAATTTAGTGATAAGTCCACCAGGAGTTCTGAAAAACTGAAGTTGAGGCAGTGCGAATTTAGCACGTTACTATTTTCGTATCAACACCAAATTAGAAAAAAATCACTTATCATTTTGGAAGTTGTATGCAACTAAAAAGACGCACTGTACATATTGGCACAAATGCGCATGTATGTTCTTTCTTTTCGATAGATGATAATCAAACGTTGCTTGTCAAACACCTGTTAAAGACCATTGCTTCTGATCTAGTCAATGTTATTTTCGAGTTGGTGGCCAACGAGAACTTGATGTCACTCGCCGATAACGAATCCTTTACGACCGAAGTAAGTACTAATTTGGTCGTAATTAATGAGAATTTTGATGGAGTTTTAATACCTCAAAAACTTTATGCGAAGGAGGGTTTTATAGCTACGGCAAATCAATAGAAATCTTTGTTTTGGCAGTTTGCAGTCAATAAAGATGCCAGTAAAAAAAACAGAAATATTCAAATTCGTGGGTGGACACCATCGTTAAACATGTATATAGTCGATGTGCTGTGTTATTTCTCCATGTGTGTATGAGAGTAGGAGTGAAAGTAATCACAAGGTAGGAAACAGTCATATATGCACAGTTCGTATTGTTTATGAATCAGCAGTTATGAAAATGGTTATTAGTTATCATGGACGCGAGCTTGGTATTAATTAATTACACTGGTTGCAAAACTCCTAAAGCTCTCTGACGTGTAGTGCAATCATTGTCATCGATTGTGATATAAAGGCCTAGACAATTGAGGAATTCGTAGCACATGCATATTAGATACTACTCGACACTTTCTTGCCTTTCATTAAGTGAATGTGGAAGTTACACAAGCTAATGTCCGAAACTATAATCGATTACAAGCAAGCCTATATATACAATATTATATAATTGAAAAGTTTAACTTATTTCACCTAGTGGTGTTTCATTAAGAGGCAATTTCGACAATTCTACGTTTGAAACAGACATAATTAGACAACAACCCGACAAAATTAATGTTATAATTGCTAGCAACAACAATAACAGGCCCCCCTTTGCCTACATCGACAAAGAATTTTCTCCCAACGGAATGGATTATCTAAATTTAAAATGTTTCCAAGGTGACAACGGTTAATGGCTGCGTTATGCGAGATGTTTAGGAATCTGTAGTTTCGAATATTCTTGAAATGATGTGCATGTGTGCCAAATGCCTATTTTTACTGCTTTAAAGTATCCAAAAAAAGCATTGCAATTATGATGGGACAATTTAATAAGGATCCTGTTCTAAGAAAAATCTCGACGCTAGACACGTCACAATAGGGCAAATGGATTTTCCCCTTTTGTGCTTCCTACTTCTTGTTTGTAGTTACTGCAACATTTGTTGTACGTTTTAGAATTTTTCCGACATCCTTGTTTTCCTGGTCATTGTCCTTTCCTTGGTTATTAACCAATACTTAGACGATTTTTTTTGTGTTTTTACAGCCTTTACTTGCTTGGCTTACTTGCAGGCTCTTTTTACCCTGTTGTCCAAATTGTTAATTCAGGTACGGGTCTGGTTGGAAAGGGAGGGGGGAGGGGGTGTTGTTGGTGGTTGTTATCGATACAACAACCGTGACAACTATATATTATTACCATTATTTATTTTGTTGTAATGGTATATAATCAATGCTGGTTTTCCCTATCTAGCTGTAAGGCGGATACATATTTTTACCTTTATGACTATTTGCAAAAATTTGTGCTTCCCTAGTGTGTTTATTTGATAACAAAGAGGAATTGCTTTATTTCATAATCATATTTTGTCGCGTCCCACGTAACTACGTTTGCCTTTAATTTTTTCACAGCGCAATAACTTTCACGTCCGCCTGTGTTCTCAGCCGGTGAAAACATTCAAAAAGCCCTGACGGTGGAGTGTTTTCTGTATATGTTCTCAATGGAAGAACACTCCTCCACATACGTTTTCCCGCCTGTGCCATGCCTTTGTAAGCAAATTCCTGTTGTCATTAATTCATGGGGAACGAGTTGTATTTTTGATTGTTCGCGGAATAAGGAATTGTATGCACATGCATGCAGGAATTTGTGTGTGTGTGTTTGTTTTGTCATGTTATTATACAAAACATAAGTTAGGCGTCCTATTCAATAGTTTCAGCTAATTTATGGACATATTGCGTAATGGCTGGTCAGCATTGATTGTCACTCCCCTATTATTCATGTCAAGTTTTGTTTATTTATTTAAGTGAATACTTCTTTTTTTATTACCATTTATAGTTTTCCATACAGTATTTTTGTATGGTGGACGGAGGCATTCTTGTTGTTTTGCAGTTTACTCATAGAAACTTCCCGAAAACCATGTTTAGTTATAAGGAACATAGATTCCGTGCTGTACGTCTCCCTATAAAAAACCCAAACAGCTTCCTCAATAAATAGACGGAAAAACGGAAATACGGAAGTTTAAGAAGGACTTCTAATCCACTTTCAACCAAAAAACAAACAAAAAAAACCCTAATTTTTACCATTACAACAATATAACGCCTCCATAATTCCTACCCGGCTGGGTTTCTTTTTTGGTTTGTGTCAGAGTTTCAAATACGAAGTCAAAGAATTTTTCTTTACTTTAGAGCCGGTTGAAGATGTTGAGCAAGTTACCGGAGCATTGGAAAACTCCTTTGACCAAACTCAACACCACACTCAATGGAAAGGTGGGTAGTTGAGTTGAATCGTTAATAATCATAGTACGTACGTACGCACACAATTCGCGAAAACAAGACCCCCCTTTTTCGCAAAATATGTTATATTTTACTTTTACATGGACTCATGTTGCGTACGTACCATGTGGATGCCCCCCAATGATAAAAATCGAGTTTACTTTTAACTGTCTTGTTCAATTCCAGGATAAGACCCTAACTTCCTAAGACAACGTGATTGATCTCGCCCAATTCCAGGATAAGACCCTAACTCCCTAAGACAACGTGATTGATCTCGCTCAAGTTCGGGGTAAGACCCTAACCCTACTTTGTCACTTTTTTTAGACCACAGACGATTTCTTCACTCAACTTGATGTGGTGGTTAGTTCAGAGTACTGCGATGTTATGTTGAAGAAGATCGATAAAAAGAAAGAACGGTATGTATTCTGTTTATAGGCAATACAAAATTGAGCCGCAGAGGGTCTTGCCATAGTGTTCAACTGGTTTGAAGCAATAACAAAAATAAGAATACGAATAAGAGGTGCGTTTTTGGGATATGCATTGTAATTACAGTGCTTCTTACAAACGTTTGCTTCTCGCTGTATGTATTCTGCTGGTCCGTGTTTTCTGATATCGTTAAACTATGACTTTCAGACTTTGCTTTTTCTTCAAAGGCGCGACTATATTTAAGTATACCCACTTTTGAAATTCAAGTTCTTCTTCTATCACAAGTAAGTGGTCTATGACGTGCACTAGTTGAAGATGCTAAGTACTTTGTTTTTCATCCCATCGTCTATGTTTACTTATTACTTACTTTTGTCGTTTTTTTATTCTGCAGGCAAATGCTCTTCAACCACCGAGCAGCATTGGTCGACCAGCTGGACCGTGAAAGCGAGGCTGCGATGGCATTGCATCTTGCCACTGTCGTCTTGTTTCAGTATCACACCAATACTCTGCTCCACGCGCCGGGCAGATTCGTTCCGCAAATTATCATGTTTCTACAAAATAATATCACGGAGGAAGATTTCGTAACGTTGACCGAATACCACGCGCTTGTGGTCCAACAGTTGAAGAATAAAGTGCAAAAACCGGTAGCCGAAAGTGAAGAAGACGATCACACGGGGACGAAATCGATCGATATTCAATTATGCGAGAGACTCCCGGGCATTAAAGATATCGTGAAACGCATGAAAAAATCTTCGAGTAATAATGTCGAAGGATAATTTAGTTGTTCAAATACAACAATCGAATTTGTAGATTTATTTAACAATCAAATTGTAATTTTATTAGTTTTCGCTTGGGAGTGGAAGAAAACAGCAACAAAACTACAAGTATTTTTTTGTTTCATCCGAAATGAACTCAGCTTAGGATGGTATTTCAACTTGTTTATGACAGTACCATGAACACAACAAGGTGTTGTCAGTGCGTAAAAAAAATCAAAACATGAATTTCGAGTGTTTAGAAAACAATGCAGATGCACATTTATCGTAAACTTATTCAACCAATCGTTGTCAAGTATTTAATAAATCTTTGGTTAGATTTGTTTAGTTACTTTACGGGAATGAAATGTGGGGATTCACATCCTTTGCGAGAACGGGTTGTTTTACTGATACTTTATTCCGATTAATTGGAATTTTGGTCTTTTTTGAAAATGAATTGCGTAAATCACCAAATGTTTTCCGGTGAAGTTGAAAGTTTCTGTTCATAACTACACCAAAAAAAAAAAAAAAAAATCGCAATTCGCGAAATCTTTTCAAATCGTCCATTCGCGAAAGTTTATCCAACAAAATTCGCGAGTTTTTTGACTCGCGAAAGTTAATCCGAATAAAATAATCGGTAAAGAAAAAATAACGACAGGTCCTCGTTTTTAGCCTGTACCAATCCCGATTAAAGAAGATTCTACGGTAAGAATTTGTTTCTCTTTTCCTTTCTTTCTAGATTTCTATCGATCTAGACTGCCTGTAATGAAAGACAAAGTGATCAAAAACGGGAAGAAAAACAGATTTTATACTTTATTCGGTGTTAAAACTTACGTTGGGCGATAATTTTGTCTTGTTATTTAAATACTTTAGGGAAAAGAAACAAAAGGTAAACTTTAAATCGTAGGCTCGCCAGTAGTCTATTTTTATCTATCGGGCAAATAATTTCTAGGCAACAATCGAAACAGAAAAAATTCTCATGCAACGCGGTTTGCGTTGCCACGTACGTAAGCTTAACAACGACGGATAAAAATTTTTGAATGAAACTTCACCAAGAGTAAATCTAGTTTTTTTTTTAAAACCATATTAGCAAATCAATGTTGAACAGGTTCATATCATTTAACTTGTCGGTAAAACAGACATTTTTTAAAAGTCAGGTGAAAAACATCATTCCGAATTTTGAAGAGACGAAGTTCTGTTTATTCAGCAGCATTTGGGACTATTTATACCACTCGACTTATAGGCTAGGTATGAAGTACAGGGACGTTAAAAAGGAGGGACTAAAAGAAACAACGAACAAACAAAAATCGTGTATTTTTTACTTATTTTTATTTGGTATTTTTTAAAAGATTTTACAGTTTTTTTGGTTGTTTATAGATAAAACTTTTTATAATATATTGACAGTTTTTTGTAAAACCTTAAAGGTTTTGATAAAGTGTTAGTTAAACAAATGAACTAATACATCGTTTTTGTTGATAAAAAACAAACAGAAAAAAAGATAAAAATAAAATAAGATATATATATGAACACAAACGAGATGTTGAAAGCCAGCCACGTTTCGCGGATTTCAACGTCTCATTTTTTTATGATTTTGTAACATATATGGTAGTCAAATTACAACAAGCTAACAGATACAACAACAGGTTAAAATGTTTTGAACAAACAAAGACACTCCAGAAGAGGCAAAAAACACAAGGAAGCAAAATTTGTCGCTCAAATCATAAAAATATATGTTAATAATGTTAAAATAAAACTCTTTTTATCTTTTTTTTCCCCAATCAATATTAGAAGTAGATCAATAATTTTAATTTCACACTTGGGATACATGACAAAACACGAACTATTATATATGTAGAAGATATATAAAGCAAAAAAAAAAAAATCACAAGGTGGTGTCAACAACAAAATCTTGAAAAAACGTATCAAACCATTAAAACATGATCTAGCTTCCATGAAAATGTAATATAATAATAATTCCTTTTTTCTTTTTTTTTATCTAAAAGAGTCTTTTAAAAATATAATAAAGATTACGTTTTTTAGTACCAATAATGCTACAAAAACAAATGTTATCATTCATAGTTATAAATAGGAATAATATCCCACAAAATATCAATCTACAGAGATCAACTTAGCAATTATGCTTTGAGTGACATTAACCAAATTCAAGTTTAATGACCAGCAATTAAACACTAGAAACAAATTATCCAAGTACATTTGCAAAAGGAAGTTGTTAACAACAATTATTTCTCTAACTCTTGCTGATAAATTAGAAAACGAAGCAAGCCTTATAAAATATTGAAATGAAAAAGATAAAGCTATAACACAAGCAGAATATTTGGAAACTCTAAAAATTCTTTTTTATATATGTACAAAAATATCATTAAGCAGAAAATAAACTGTTGCTAAGAAAGTGGGAAACAGAAAAAAAATAAAGCCAAGTCAGTATGTGTAAGTGCAACGATATGCTATAATAATAACATGCTATAACTTGATGTAACTCGGTAAAAATAAACATATCTGGTTTAATCAGCAGCACTGAACTGGTTTAGTTGAGGGACGCGGTGCGGGCTTCCAAGATCCCATCATGTAGTGTGGTTGTTGTGCTACATGGTGTGTAACACCCACATTATAAGGAGAACGTACATTATATGAAGAGTGTTGTTGTAGATAAGGTGGCATAGAATAGAAAACGGTAATTTGTGGATAGTTTGTTCTGTTGCACATGTCTTGTATCATTCTGAGAGTTTGTCTACGTTCATGTCCCATCAAACACACGGTTGAATTCTCGACAACACTGTATAGAATGGTTAAGTATTTGTACCTACTTTCTAGAGAGCAATGGCTTTCAAGATAACCTTCAAGTGTATATTGTTGTACATGGATGTCTTTAAAGTCAATGAAAAAACGGCTGCACATATATTTTTCCATTGCTGTAATTGCATCTGATGCAGCTTGATACCCGCAACACAATAAATTACAGTATTTCAACAGTCCACCCCCTCTGATTTCTTCTGGGGCTTTCGTAGCTATCAGTTTATTTGATAAATGATATCGTGCTTCTTTGAAATCCCCATAGACTGACTCTGCCAACACAGTTGGAAACAATGTCTCCGACATTGTAATATCAGATGGAATGTCATAGAATTTTACTAATGAGTCCAAAATAATTTGAAACGAATCTACAGAAAACTGAAACTTCCTTTTCATTGTATCCACAAACTTCAGTTCGATGTCATAGCCTTCGTCATTTGTTAGAGATATCAGTGACCAGGTGTCTTGCTTATTCACAACCTTGACCATTTTTTTAACATACGCTTCTTTCATGGTTAAGCTCGAAATTCTGTCCTTGGACACTTCATTGGGTAAAAACTCCATTAAAGTTTCTAAAACGCAGTTTTTTATCAAAGTAAAGTCTGAAGAAGAAGGTATGCTCACGTTAAAGATAAGATCCAAGTCGTTGTACGAGTAATTCTGGCTGTCCTGTTGTTGTTCGTTCAGCACATAACTGGCAGTACTTCCGTTCAAACGGTAGTCCGAAATCGAGATTTCTTGTTCTGTTAGTTTAGTGACCAACAGTTTCACGAACTTTTTTGGCTGTACTTCGATGGTTGGGAAGTTACCTCGGCCATGAACTTGTATAACATCGGTCAAAACACCATCCAGACGCGAAACTTCTTGAAAAGTAAGAGTGTGCATTGTTAAATCTTGAGTTGAGTGAAAATTTAAGTAAGAATTCGTGAAAAAGAAGTGTTAAAGTAGGTTTTAATAATGCAAACTTGTTCCACAACAACTGAGATTGACTACAACGATCAGAAAATCAGCTGAAGTGATCGGTTGATGATAAACGATCTGGATTTGTAAATGTGAACTAGATAAACTAGAGCTCATTCCTCTTAAATACAAGTATTTCATTGGACAGTTTCCTGTTGTTGCTTGGTAATTTACTCAGAAATAAATTTTGAGCTATCACACTGTCCGAAAAGATTAAGATGCTTTTTTAGTAAAAAAAAATCTAGTTAGTAAAACCACGGCTTAATTTATTTAATTTATACCAACGAATATTTAATTTATGCAACCAATCAGGTGACTTTATTTTCGCAATAGACATCTGCAAACCATGACGTAACACTTTTATTTATACAGCCGAATTAGAAAAGAACAGCACGGTTTCTATCTATCTATATCTATATTTTGTCTCGCCTACGCTTTTCACGATATTTCACAAGAACTTCCAAATTTGATGAAGCCTGTAAGGGGTTAAGAAAATTGTTCTTGAAATGTGAAGTTAGTTTTAAGACATCTGAACAAAGAATTCTCAAAAAATCATGATGCAGAATTTTCCTTTCTAAATTATCACATGTCCCAAACCATGAGCTAAACTGCGTTGCTTTTAAAGAACGTGTACTGGGCTTCTAAACTTCTAGGGGACGAAGCTAGTCTGATTTGCACACATTTACGAAACGAATTTTGGAAGAATTTACCGGTTATTTTTCAATCATATCTAATGACAAAGGTACGGGAGATGAGAAAAGCTCCTTTTTATCAATAGTTCCATAGCTTGAATCCGTTCAAAAGTTTCCGACATTATATTGACATACGTGATGTACGAGGGTGGCAATAAAATGGGAACTAATGCACAAAGCAGAATAAAGTCTTTTGTAGTATATAACTACAACCCTTTTATCATGACGAAAAACAATAAGAAATATTACAATCCTGTTAATGTGATAACTATAGCAGCTATATTTACACGGCTCGGTTGGCATATTGAAAAAATCACAATCAAATTCAAAAGAGTACACATATAAGTGTAACAAAGCCCGTGGCAAGATGGATGTTTTTTTTAACATACTACATTGCATCTTCAGGAAATCGAAATAATGTAAATCTTGATCCAGTAGAAGGATTGCCGATAGATAAAAGAACACATGCTGACATGATAAGCTTAGACATAGTCATAAGAAAACTACTATCCTACTATGGCTTAGCAAGCGGAGTAGCACGTGCGGAGTACAACAAAACTATTATTGTCAGAGGTATTACAATTTTTTCTAAAAAAAAGGGTCTTTCGGACAATTCGGCCTCATTCAATATGAGTTCTATATAATTCCTTTTAAATGCTGGTTTATTGAAAATCACGTAAAGTTCTGGTACATGAAGACAAATCCAAAGGTTTATCTATCGAAGAAAAGATTCTTCTTCAAAAGAGACCAGCCAATTCACAGTCTATGAACTTTAAAGGTGTTTAATAAATCTCTAATCTTTAATAAAGCAATGTACGTCACGCCATAATATCTCAGCTAATTAAAAAACAGCAACAAAATCTAAATATCCAATTAGTAATGGTAATAATAATATTAATGAAAAATAATTCGTATTTTTACAAAAGTTCGAAGTTATAAGTTTTTAAATCCGAGTAATAAAAAAAAGAGGCATTTATTGGCGTATAAATTTTGTGGAATAATTGCGGTGTCATTTTCGTTTACTTCGTTGCGATGTTTACGACAGTAGAAGTTATGTTGTTTCGACGCCTAACGTCTGTGTTCGGTACGTTGAAGCAGGCGTGTGGTAGTTCGGTCCATTTTCCTGATAATGAAAAAAAATATCATTACGTAAAGTCGCAATCGTAAAAGGTTGTGTGTGCACTACTAATCCACCTCCCCGTGTTTGTAACAAAAGGTTAGAAGAGAGTGCAGAAGTGATAGTTAGTACCAGCCTAGATTGCGATGTGGAAACATATTTTCTTTGCCCGTGAATCCTGATTTCCCGACTCCAGTCTATGTAGCCTATGGCATGCAGCAAATATAGTGGCATATAACAAACTGCTGGTAGATAAATTTAAAAAAAGTCAATCCCCACGGTCTACTTTTGTCTCTATAATTCGCGTCAGAAATACAACAAATTTGAAAGACGGAAGTTCTCCAGTTATTATTTCTCGAAAAGTTTCTGTTTGCGTTTTTTTCCTTTGATTGCATGATAATGGAAACCAGGCGTTCACGTACAGTGCGATCAAGGAAAGTAATTCATCACATACCCACACACAACATTCTTAGTGTGATTAGCCGATAAATACAACAATCCACTGCAATTACCGGTCTGCCGGTTTTTCGGGATGTATTTCTTAAGTAAGACCAAATTAAACACAAAAATCGTCGATCTTACAACGGTATGGTGTAACGGAACGACCAGTAACTTTCTCAAATTGGACAAAAAAACACGGCCACAAGATAAATAGTGGGATTTAAACTTGTGTAACGGAATGGAAGAGAATTCACCATCATTTAATAAGTTGACAAAATGACAAATTCTGACAACTCAACTGAAATGGTAAACCAGGAAGTTAAGAAACATCTATCAGGTGGAGTGCACTAGCACACACGCGAGTGTTTCTCCTACACACTTGTAACTTTTGTATATTTTCATTGCGATGACAGAGAAACCAAAAGCGCCGATGAAAAAAAAGAGCAATAGTTACTACATTCTAGAATTTTTTAGTAAACAAAATATAATTAATCAACAGTCTCCTATTCGAACGTTTAATCCATTTACCAACGCCCATGGAGGCGTGTTTCTCTTTTTTGATTGAAAGTAAATCTCGCACATAGGATATGTAGGATCAAAGACACAAGAAAAAATATATTTATCCGGCCGTAACTATTCTTAACAAAAATTACCACTTTTAAAACTTTATAACAAAAATATTTAATCAGTTACACCTAATTAGGCGAAGCTAATTACGCAAAGTTACCAAAATTAGCGCTTCTATTAAGTACATGGATCTGCGAGAAAGAAAGAGCTAATGCGCAACTTCTATTTGATGGCTTACAACCAGAAATCGTTAAGGTGGAAATCACGCATCGTAAAACAAAAACTGTTAATAATTGAGGTCTAAAGATTTTGGTGGCCATTTCCTTGTTTCATTGAAAACGTACAATTTGCTAGATTTACTGTTAGGAATCTTCTCGAGAAAAGAGGAAGTCAGAATATTCAACTGTGAGTGAAAGGAATTACCGCAATTCTCGAGAAGAATGAAAGCGAGCGGTAATTTACGACACGGCGGAAGAAACAATAAAGATGTTTCCCGCATTCTGGACTGTCGCTTCCAAATCACGCAGTTCTAATGTTTATTTGGAAATGTACAAAAAAACGTCCAGAAGGAAGTGCAAAGGTGTGCCCAATTATTACTTGAGCGCGCGGGAGAGCAGCGGAAGTGGCGTGGAAGTGGCTTTCCTTTAAAATCGCAAATTGCCGGCACATTAACAAGCATTTAAATTGCTGATTTAAAACACATTTGTCACATTGAAATAAGGAAGCTGCTAGAAAAAGCCATGATATTTTTTTAATGACCGTTGCATTTATGTGTTGAAATGAAAAGACTGATAAGGAACATACATAACCAGCTCACGTATGAGAATCAAATATCATGCGCAAGAAGGAACTTTAATAAGGTAGGATTGGAAGATACCATCAGATAATAGGAATGCTATTTGTTTGTTAATTACCATGCCGCATGGGTCTATTTACAAGCTACATGAATCATAGTAGACTCTATTTACACGTTTAACCTTAAAGAAAAAGAAACCATTACACGTCTGATTAAAACATTTTTTAAGGGCATAAAATCGACAAGACACAACGACAAAAATTTATCAAAATAATGGAACTTTACCAGGCTGGAATGGAATAGTTTGTTTACATTTTGCAGTAACAAGGAAATTGGTCGCTCCACAAATTTACAAGCAGGAAATGAAGAATAATTGGTCATTATCAAACTAGCAACGGATATTAAATGCTCAATCCTTTGCTTCCATAATCGAACATGAGTAATGAGGTAGCTATTATAAAGGCCAAATTACTGAAGACCTCGTTATATAATACAATCCAAGTAGCTGTCATTATACTTGAAGGAAAATACCACTTATAAACTAGTCGAAGTCACTAACTCACGCACGACCCAGATGATATGAAGATTACCTGAAATCGGAGTGAGCGTGTAAGAGAAAGGTAACGGAGAACAGAAAAGTTGCAATCTGTTCTCCCTCGGAGGAAATGTGAACGGAGGAAATGTGAACTAAATTTTTAAATTCTTAATTTCAGAGAATGAAAACTTTGCCTAAAAGTTTGATAAAGCTACCACCTGTCGAGGTTTTCCTCAACCAATATGTAAGACTGGGTACCAGTCCATTGACGTCTAAACTAGAATTTTATATTAGACTGTGCCTGTCCTTTAACCAGTATAATAAATTGGGTGCCTACCCCTCTACCTTATATTCTATTTTTGTATTTTGTGTAATAAATAACGGTCAATGGACATATATCACAATAGGCCTTTCCCGAGATACCCTTTATACGTAGATTCCTATGATTAGCCTCGTAGTTGTGTAACTTAGTACCATCGGAGTAACAGATTTCATCAATGCGCAATAAAGGTTCAAACACTCTTGAGATGATAGGAGCACGTGCAAATATTTCATGAAACCGAGATTAATAGTAGGAATCTATGTATAAACGGTATTTCGGGAAAGGTCTATGAGATGCTATCCCAATATCAGGCATAACATTTTGAAAAGAGAGAAAACAAACGGATGAAATACTAATTCTGATCGATTCTGACGATACAAAGAAAAGTGTAACCAGAGAGACAATGGAAAAAGTTTCAGTACATTATATATAAAAACGATTACTCTCGAGTTACGGGTTGACGTGATGTGAAAGGAGAAATTGACACACAAAGGCTGACACACATAAATCATTCAAATTGTTCGTGAGGGTAAACAACAAGCAAACCTCTTGGGAGGCGATTCGTTACCAGAATGCAACTGGAGTAATGTAGACGGGTTTTTGAAAAAAAACGTCCAGATCGCATCTGGAATAGAGTTACATATGAATGCAAATTCACTCCTGTTGGTGAATACGTGACTTCGAATTGATCAGCGAGTCTTTGTATATAACCTGTTCACGAGCCTGAACTTTTAAGTGCCGTAAAGTAGGTCTAATTTTGATTCTGCGTAGAGACTTGTATAGAATGCGTCGATGTTAAATTTCTGGTTTCTTTGGTATTACATGTTTAGCAATCCCGTTATTTACTTGGAGGTGGACAGTTGTCAACAACCAACTTCCCAGAGAAAAAAACGTAAATTCAAATTCACCTCAAGAATTGAATTCCTTATCGCTAAACGTTGATCGTTGTTCTTTTTTCGCATAAGGGAGGAGTGTCGGACATACTTGTATACTATTTACGCACAGCTTAACTCGTAGCCCCGCAGATAGTGACAACTAAGTGGGCTACACAAACGTTTCTTGAACGTGGATACGACGTCGAAGCAGGGACTGATATGTTGGGGACAAGTGGTGTCACGAGAAAATCCTCTGGATACTTTAGATTATCCGGGATAAATGGAGGAGACTCGTCTTTTCCTAAATCAATTTTCTTTCCTCTGCAACTCAATTGGAGTGACAGATGAAATTATATTTATATATATGTGTGTGTATAAAATTGATACACGAACCCTCCTTACATAATGTCCGTAGGAATTAAAGTTACTACACACTAATTCCGTGGAATTGCATAGAAAGTGTTCGTTAATGAATTCAACGAAAAGACTTAACTGTAAATAACAGAGTTGTGGAGGGTGGAAGTAACCTATTCTTTCAAGCCGGCTAGGTCATACGTCATAAACAATGTGAAGGAGTGAAAAAACACACCTCCATGGAAGCTAGGTTATTCTTTAGTTGTATTCGTCCAATTCAAATATATTTTCATGTCCTTGATAGATATTAATAAATTCATTGTATTCCAGTCACTTTCTTTGGCGGCCTGCTCAAATTTTGAAAAAAGTTGACGCAAAAAGGGTAATCCTGGCCTTTTCAAAGAAACTCTTTTGCTATAAGGGTGAAAGAATTTAGAGAAACTATCATTGTAAACCAGTATCAGAAGTTACGTATCTTGGAAGCAGGATGGAAAAAGAAACGCGGAAAGATATAGATACATGCTTACTAATGATATACTATAATACATAATGCTATGTTAATAGCACGCTCATTTAGCTAATAGGTAATTATCTTTTGGAGGTGGAGTTGGCAAAAACAACGAGACAATTATGGCGGAGTAACCGCTGTTATACAATTCGCGGTGTAAAATTTCTATGTCGTAAACTTGTAAATATTCACCAAGAGACATTACAATGATTAAAGTAAAAGTTGTTTTTCTTAATCTTCTCAAAAACTGAAAAATCTTTAGATTTTTGAGCAAACGGGAGAAAAGATTGTGCCACTACCGTGGGGGAGTTTATTGCAGCTGAACTGTTTTTGCGTATCGTTTCAATACGTACCACTCCTCCGTAGGTGCTCAACAAATGACCTTGTGTCTTTAAAAGGTAAATTGTTGGGAAGAGCAATTAGGGGGAGCAATAAGGAAGAGATCAACAAAATGTCGAGGCGGAAAAGAGACGAGAAGCACTTAGGTTAGAATCACAAAACTACTGATGGTATATACAGTAACATGTTAAACCACACTTAAACAAACTACTAATAAGGTCAACATATCAAATCAAAAAGTTTCCCAGCAAAGCATCTTTTGCAAAACACCATAAACAATCGTTTCTAGACCAGATTGTTGTTTTTAACAACTTCATCAGGTTGTTGATGTTTATACGGAAGACAATATAACCTGTAATTCAAGGATTTGTTGTGTATGCTCACTAGGCAAACTGTAAATACACACATATCTATTTTTACTATCAACAATTTCCTATAGAAAGCAGCAGGGGACAAACGCTATTTACGTAAAAAGAAAGTCTATAGTCTGGGCTCACATTTTAAGCACGTCAAGAAAGCAAGGGCTTCGGATCAGCGACAAAGAAGTTATTAAAACAGGGCAAAGAAGGGCAAAGAAGGGCTTGGTAGTGATATGTTGTGAGAAAAAAAATCTTTTAAAAATGGTTGTTCAAAACATGAATATAAAAACCAGGTCTGATTTTTTAGAGGAGGGTTATTGCGACACGAACCTCCGCTATATTTTATTAATATTCTCGTCATAATAACGAACGTACATCTGCGAAAATATTTCTCTTTATATTTTCAACACTCGTTTTATTTTTTAACAATTAGAAAATAAGTTCGTGGGTAGACGAACATCCTACGACTAAAGTCGACAAATCATAATTTTTTATTGTTGAAAACTTAAAGATATTTCGCACATACATTTTTGAAGAAAAATAAATGAAACATTAAAATATCAGCTGCGAAAATAAAATAAAAATAATAACGAAAAAAATTTGATAATATCCTTTTGTTGTTGTTGTTGTTTAATTTTGAATGAAACATGAAGAGGAAGAAGAAGAAGAAGAAAAATCTATTTTCGTATGTGCCTAATTCATTCTCGTATGTGCCTAATTCTTCTCCTTTATCATCTTATACGTAACGAGGGATTACTCATTTAACGGAGATGGGCAAAATAAACCCCCCACTCTCAAATAACTTTATGTTATCTATTTTAAGTAGTTCAACGGTCGAAGAAAGAGAGAAAGACTTCTGAACTAGTAAAAATGGAAAGGAAACAAAATTTTCAACATCACCTGTTTCGTAGTACTTTTTCTTCCTGTTAAGATTAGTTCTCACTCAATATGGTGTAATTTCCCAGAAATAAAAAATATGTAATCGATTTTTTTAACATACCCTCTAGTCTTTCTTCGGTAAAATCATTGAAAAGTCAAAGAGGAAAAAAAGCAAATTCTCTGCTCGCTCTATTTTTCTATGAAATATTTCTATAGAAAGGCAACCACACCCTACTCCTTTTTAACTTCCTGTGCAAGAACAAACGACAATTAAAAGAAAACTATAAAATTATAGATCATAGCTAATAGATACTTATTCGGCCCCCCTCGAAGGGGATAAACGGGGAAATATCGGGAAATCAGAATCAGAGCTCCCCCCGCTCGCCCACTAAATAGTCGAATAATCATGATACGTATATAAAAAAAAGTACACTTTCCTTTGTCAAACTCAAACTTATATATATTTAAACTACATTTCGTAAAACCAATCAAAAAGTAAAGCTCAAAAGGAAACAATGAGAATATTTCATAAGTGACAACACACACGTACGTTTGACAGTCTTTGCTGATCACATATTATACCATGTAAATATCTTTAAGCTGATGATTTAAAATTACAAACCATTTACTTTATTTCTTGTATACAAACACCCTCCTTTGATTTTAAAAGCCACAATGGGTCATGTCACTGAAGACTTTGTTAAATTATTTCTGTACAGAAATGCGCCATTTTTAAATTGAGAAAGTTGAAACATTAAAAAAAAAAAAAATTAATTGGCGTACAAGTTTTCTTATAAGAAAGTGGGCTGTGATGGTCGAAAAGTTTTCTTATAAGAAAGTGGGGCTGTGATGATCGAAAAGTTTTCTTATAAGAAAGTGGGGCTGTGATGATCGGAAGGCCAAGAACATTCTAAAAACATTAAAATGCTTAAAAATCTAAAAAAAATGTGAAAATAATGAAAACCAGAACATATAGAATGGCAGAGTGCAGTACTCGCTTTAATCTTCAAGAGCTTTGAAACATTACAGGGTCAGGTAGGGCTCAGCCCCCCCCCCACTCCCTATTACTAGACCAAAAATCCAGATATTCAAGAACGCTCCAAGAAAAATCTTAAACATACTTATAAATAAAAATAAGAAAGAAAACGGGTACATCACAGACGCAGTATTCAGCAATAATGGATATCTCTATATTCAGGTTCGGTTCGAAAAATACTACCGTTTGATTTGATTTCTATTGTTCAAACTAACGGGACACCCTGTAAATATTAAAATACACTTAGTAGTGTGCTAGTCACAACTACTGAAACTGAAAAATATCTTGAGATAGGATTCCCATATTACGCCCTTATACACCCGGGACTCTCTATTATAGCCTCCTCGGCTACGCTGCGCTTCGCCTGCGGGGGCAACTATTTTGAATTTAGTGGTTTTGCGAGTTTTAAAGGGTAAAGTTCCTGATCTATAAGAAACCCAATAAAAAAAATATTGTACATAGAAAGAATAATAAGAAACTTGTTGGAACTTGCTCCTACACATTATACCACACCAACACATTATACCACACCAACACATTATACCACACCAACACATTATACCACACCAACAGATTGTAATACAGGTGATTCACGTAATCTAATTTTACCGATCCCCCAGCAGTGGGCAAAATCATTACAAAGACACCGCGTGGGCCCAAACCCAAATTAGATGTATGCATGTAAGGTACAACGAGTCCACCGTATGCTTCCGAAGCATGGGGACATGTATACGTGCGTGCTATCACATGGTATATAAAGTTCCTCCTTTTCACTTCTGAACCTTGACAATGAGGAGATTTGGAGAGGTTTTTATTGTTGCAATTATTAAAATAAAATTTGAAAAGAGTAGATTTGAACAGATTTTCCCAAGTTTTTTTATACCAAAAATTAATTTTTGAGGAGATCTTATATTGAATGGTATGAGCTTTTCACTTATGCAATTCTTTCGATATTTTGGTTCGAAATGTTATATAATGGAGCCGAAATTGCTAGCGAGATATGAAACTTTCAAGAAAAACTTTGCTAGTTAAGCTTTCATAAAAATACCAATGTTCGCCAACTTCTCGAAAGTTTCCCCGAACCAAATACATACCCATCTCTAGTATATCAATTCTGATCGTCAAGCCTCGGTGCTTATAATAACGGACGGACGGCGCCAAGAGCTAAACAGAGGCTTTCTTACAGCATGTAAACCAATGTAATCGATAAGGGTTGATACGTAGATTCGGAAACAATGTTTGTGGACTATCAGAATTACATCTAAGATATTAATAACCTAGGTTTGTCTGAGGTTTTGAATGTGTGCATCTCCTTGAAATAATTTTGATATTGCGGTTTTATGTGTTTTTATGTATCATAGATGGTGACTAATAAAGAGTCTTGCCACAATAACAACGTTGTATTCTGTACAAACGATCAGAAATATATATATAGTATAAGTTGACATCAATATCAACTCACAACAGTTGATTTTTTTTAACAGCTTGACTAATCCGCCTCTGCAGTCTGGTACTAATACAAAATTCTCTCTACAAAATTCTCTATTGCGACCCATTTTTATCTTTAGTCCACTATAGCTCGCGAACTAAAAATAAATATTTTTTAAAAACTACGAAATTCCAAGAACTATAAATGCCAAGAATTTGAAAAGTAATAGCCAGCCTAATAATACTTTTAGAAAGTAGAATATGGTAGAAAACAAAAAAAGGTTGAGAATAAAACACAATAAGAAGTAAAAAGTAAAAACCTGTATTTCTTAAAAAAAATTATAAAATACCTTAAAAAATTTATTTGGTATGCATTGAACGGCCAAGCTACAAAGTGTACATATTGATATAATGCAAATTTTCATAAGTTCTTTTTTCATAAAATTATTGAATTCTATCTTCGCCTTTACATTTGTCTATGAGAGGGAAAGAAGCGATGGACGGCGGCGATATTACGCTGTTACGCTTCAGTTATCATGTTCCTTTCCGCTTTCAAACCATTGAACGAAGACAAAGAACCAGTAGACAATAGTGAACAATGAACAGACAACCAGGCTTCTGATAGCCAACTGGTCCCCAGACTCCACGGATCCGTTATAGGAATGTCGCGCGACCATCAAGATGAACAGGAACGCACATACTTTCCACCAGGTCGGAAACTTTCCTCGGAAATGTCCGTCAACCATTTTCGTTTGTTTCAGACTTTTGTTATTAATGTTTTTCTTTTCCTTATTAATGTACTATTAGTTTACTATGGATAAATAAATATATTAGATATGGCGAGGAATTTTAAACCAAAGTTTGACGCGCACTTTTCCATGTATTCAATGTACAATGCGCAAATCTACCATTTTATCAACTTTTTTTATTTTAACATGGCGAATTTATTACTTATCAACTTTTTTTTGCTGTGATATGTTGCATCCGCGAAAATCCGCAAGAAAAGTTGAAAATAAGTTGAAAATTTCTCCCAAAGAAATTACCCATTTAAAAACAATAACTTAGGATTCTTGGTAAAAGGACTTTATGGAAGAAGAGCAAGCATTTCCGTATGAAAATTAGACTAGCTTATCCCATCAAATACTTTTTTCCCGGTTTTCGGAAGATTATAGGAGCGGATAACGAGAAAAACAAAATGCAAGAAAACCTACTAGTATTTTACCAATTGAAATATTCTAGTGGCAGAATATTTATTTACTTTTTTTGCAGTACGCCAACCTGTGCAAATATAACGACCAAAAATTCATTTTTAATGAAACACTTTGAAGATCAAATATCATGTGACCTATCATTTTAAAACCACGCGCATTTTCTACAGAAACAGTTTAAATTATACATTTATTAGACGATCAAAATCACTTTCTTATAACAGTTTCGACGATGACTCAAGTGTTATTATGCCTTCATGCAAAAGCAAAAACACATCATTTCTACAAATTTTAATCTTTAAATGGAAAATAAAATTGAGGATATTCTTGCCTACCCCTAAAAATGTGAATATGGTGAGAAGATGAAACGAGTGAACACCTTATTTGGTAAGACACGAGCTTTGTGGAGTACACAAACCTTGAAGGTTAAAACCTTATTAACTGTTACATAATAGCCCAGTGTAATCAAGAGATTTTTTGCTCGGTTCAATCGGTATTGGATCCCCAAAAAATGAGTTCTTAGCCTGAGTAATCTTTGAATTTATTAATTCTACTCGTAAGTTTCAATATCGTTAGGCTATTATTCTCGACCGTATTGGCACTGGACAGTGATCAAGACACCTTGAAATTTAATAGATAGCATAGAATTTGACTTTTTAAACCGTGCGGTACACTACACTACACTACACTACACTATACTACACTAATTTTAAGGGCTCTGTAACCTGTTTGAAAATGAAAGTTTGAATTTTCGAGAAAATATTTTGTCAGATGATAGTCTATAATACTTAACTTAGTTGACTGTGAAGTTTTTTTGAAAAATTATGCATTTTTGACTCTGTTAGAGACCTTCAAAGTTTTGCTTATTAAAGCTCACCACCAAAAGGAAGCTGGAAAATACACTTGTCTTTAATCAATGAAATTATTTTTCTTAAATAAAAACATCCATATGAATGACATAAGAATCTAGAGGGTTTCGTTTTTATTGAACAAATCAGCGTAAATTAACGTTATGTTGTTTTATCAAACGGGTTCTGTTACAAGTACTTATACAAAAAAACAACACTCTAAACAATTTTCTTTATTAAAGCAGAAATGCTCTGAAAGCAACGATTATCTTTTTATAAATGATATCAAAATTTTACTAATAAACATTAACTTTATGTTGCATGAAACAATAACTTAACGTTGCATGCATCTTTTATTTTTATATAAAATTTTTAATTACATAAATTATACAACCCGTTTGAAGAAAACCTTCTCAAAAAAATAACAACAAATTTGCCTCTGGTACCCTAATAACCCTCAACCAACTTTTAATATTATTTTACCAAATTTTGTAGGCATGTTCCAAAATAGTTCGGCCATATGGATCTTTGCGGAAAATTTTTCTAATACACCAAATTAGGTTTTATAGCGGTTTATATCCGAAAACGAAGAAAACGAATTTTAGCTATAGTTTATCAAAAATGGGTTTAGAAAATTTTTCCCCAAAAAGTTTTGAAAAATATTTAAAATGGGATGAGGGTTACTCCTTCAAATATTTAGTTGAAATTCAATATGTGGTCTTGAAGTATTGCCAATAATTTTCGAACGTGTTGAGGTATGAGCCCCAAAATTTGCATGAAGGTGTCTAATAAGATTTTAATAAAAGTAGAAAGTTTCATTTCGATTCCTTTTGTGGAAAAAAGGTTATTGAAAAAAACCCGGCACATTAATTATATTTACAAACTGCACGAAAAAAAGGTTCTCTCTTCGGTCAGTCCATATCAATTAAAATCCATCTTCGGGTGTGGTCAGAGACCAAAATCTTCAAAATTTTCCAAAATTTTTATTTTATCAAAAAGCCAATAAAATAATGATAAAATACAGTAAGTTTCAGAATTGTACCATAATTATTC
>JAYRBV010025794.1:0-10586 GCA_036023255.1 Mitrocomella polydiademata
CAAAAATATATTGGTGTTTCAACAGATCCTCTAAAAAACAGCAAAAGCAAAAGCGTCAAATGCACTTCGAGAGATTTTTTTGCAAAAATTTCATGGGGACTAAATTTCGCAGATGGCATCTTTCTAAGTTTTTCGAAAGATTAAAGTTCGCGGATTTTCGCGGAGAAGGCCAAAATCCGCGAAATCCGCGAACTTTAATCCTTCGAAAAACTTAGAAAGATGCCATCTGCGAAATTTAGTCCCCATGAAATTTTTGCAAGATATTTTTGGAGATAGATAGGGGGGATCAGATAAAATGCATAACGTTTCTGCTGAAGAAGAAATTTCTGATATATAAATTGCACCAATTTTGATTTAATTCAAATTGATAATAGTAAATATCTCGCCTTCCGCCCAAAAGAAAACAAATCGAAGTTGAGATTCGATACCGAAAATGAGAAAACTGCGCTGTTCGAAAATGTTTGCGAAGAGTTTCGGCATATTGAAGAGAACGTGCCACCTGTTTTTGTGAGCAATGAGGCGGAACATTAAACTGAATTGGAAAAAAAGAGGCACTCGATTAGTAAGAAATCAATATAATTTATCTGCGATATATAAAAAAGTGTTTGGTCGCCAAATTAACCGTTCATTACCCAATTAATGGGATTGTAATTTGGGTTTGGTAAGTTTATTAAGAATGTTATTTTTTCGAAACAACATAAGAACGAAAGGTCAATCTACTTATCTAGATATTATTTCTTTTCATACATATTTGACACATTCTTCCAATTACAAGATTACAAGTTTTTAGAATATCATAAATATTATTAATATTAATTATTTTCATATGCACATGTCTTTTTATACTGACTTAATGATAATGGATTGTTAGATACTTTGGTGTGGGAACCTACATAGTCATATGAATTATATTTTTTACAAATAAAAGCCTAGCAGTTCTTTTCCCCTTTAATTTGATGTTCTCTCTCTCTCTCTCTCTCTCTCTCAGTTAGACCACAGTAAGGTTGCTAAGATAAAACATGATATTTTTGGTCATGAACTGAATTTTGATCACTTGTTTTAATTTGAAGAACGTTTATGTCTTGTGAATTTTGAATGTTGAATATATTCAGCTTATCTAAAACTAGTTATCAGGGAGTTACAGTGTACTAAACTGATATCCAATCATAAAGTTTGATTAGCAGGTATTTGAAGGAAAAATAACCTTACATGATCATTCTTCAATAATTGGACCTAGGTTATTATTTTGGTCAACAAGGTATTCTAATTATATTAAACTAGCAATTATAAGGTGTTCTTAATAATATAGTTATAAATAACCCTTTGTTATTTAGACCCAATTCGTCCACCATGCGGACCATATTAATTCTTGTCCTTACTCTATCCGTTGCCCTAAACATCATCCAGGCTCGTCATTTTACCAAAGAACAGAGAGAGGAACAGAGACAGCTAAAAGCTATTGAATCACATATAAAATCCAACTTAAAATGGAAGAGTTTATATAAATCTCAAAAACAGCAATCACCTGATAATAGCGCACCCGTAGTTGCTGTAACCCAAGTAGGAAGTTCTGGTTCTGCTGCTAAACCCAAAAAAGCACCACAGAAAGTTCTAGAGCCATCACCACCAATCCAGCAAAAGAAGCCAGCTGCTCCATTGGCGGCTGAAAAACCAGCTGCATCAGCACCTTCTTCTCCTCCTGTGGCACCTGTCATAACCAAGGATGACAAAGAAGAGAAACAAAAGAAAGCAAGGTAGAAGAACATTTGTGTGGGATTAATTTTAAACATTTCAAACATCGCCACCTTATTCATCTTTTAAAAAATTTGAAACATACGTACTGAAAAGAGTTCTAGTCTGATTTGCATGCATTGCGAAACGGAGTATTTGAATGGGTTTCTTATTTCAACTTTTATTCCAAAAACTCATCTCGAGCTTCAACTTCAATCTCGTCTACTTGTAGTGACCGCCTCGTTTTTGTTTTCATTAGTATGCCTGGTGATATTTCAAAGGCAATCCAAAGAGTTAGGAAGTTGGAGCTCGAGATAGCCAAGTCAGTATTACCATTATTCATTGCACTCACCTAACAACTTGAATCATAGGATAGTATCAAATCAGGCGATGTAATCAATTTTTACTGAAGTCCCAGAAATGCCTTACAGCGCAACGTAAATTAGATAGTAGAATATTTCTTTTCCACGACTAAGAAAATACACAGTTTTTACGAGCAACCATGACAAGTTGATGAATTTTAACATCGCTTTATTTCTCACTTCAGCTACCAATCTAAAAACAAAGCAGGACCTGAGATCGTTTGGAGAGTAGAATCACACCCTCCAGAAAACACTCATGTCCCGAGTACTTTTCAAAGTGAGCCGCTACAAAACAAACAACCTTCAAAACCAACCACCAACAACCAAAAGGATATTGGTAAAGATACAGACCTCGAAGCCACAGATTTGCCGGCTGCAACTCTCAAACATGGTGGTAAGAAACCACACGTCATGCGCCCTAAACTAAAGAAGGGAAAGAAAAAACAACAAAGAAAAAATGTTGAGACAGCCACTAAGGTATTTAATTTTTTTTTGTATACAGTGTGTCCCAGAAAAAATGATAAGGAGCTATTAATGAAACTGTCCCAAATGAAGTTCAGCCAATAAATGATAATACAAATTTACAGCATTTTAGTACTTGAAAATAATTATCTTTAAAGCAACGCTTAAAATGTAACTTTGTTACTGTTTTTTCTGGAACAAACTGTACCACATACCGTTGTTTGTTTCAATAATAATTTTTTTCATATGTTTACCGCCCTTCTGGCTCAACACTGTTTTAGTTGCTGTATCATATTCTCTCACAAGTTTTGTTTATTTTCCAGTTATTCTTATACATGTTTACCATACCATTTATCAAACATACAAACATACAAATCTTTACTATAGTTATAACAACTTATTTATTTTCACATATATTCTTACTAACATTTACTAACCCCCTTGCTAGAAAGAAGATGTCGCAATCAAGGCTGCTTCTTCAGCTGAAGTCAACTTAGATGGAAAAGACTGTCCAACACCACCTCCACCATGCCCAACTCCACCTCCACCACCACCATGTCCACCACCACCACCACCATGTCCTCCACCACCACCATGTCCACCCCCGTGTCCTCCTCCACCATGTCCGACACCTCCACCACCACCACCACCTCCACCTCCTCCACCACCATGTCCACCACCACCCCCTCCACCTCCACCACCACCTCCTCCTCCACCACCTCCACCATGTCCTCCACCATGTACAACACCGCCACCTCCACCTCCACCACCGTGTCCCCCACCGCCACCACCATGCCCTCCACCATGTCCACCACCACCATGTCCTCCACCACCACCACCATGCCCACCACCCTGTCCATGTCCCTGTCCACCTCCACCAATTCCACCTCCACCGATGGAAACCACAGAGGTAGAAACTCAGGTAAGACCATTTTTTCATGCACCTTTAATATAGTTTTCCATACTCTACAAAACGTTCGCATGACACAAACACGAATAAAATTACACATAACAAATAAATGACGTAGACTTTATTTTTTTGCCTTCAGAAATGCAAGGGCAACTCTGATGTATCAATTAAAACTGGAAAACCAGCAAAGGACTGTCCGAATAACTAGACGCATTACGATAGAAACGAAATTCAACTAATTTACACCACCGTCGAACGAAGATGGTTACTGAGACAGCTTTTGACAAGAACACTTGTGACTTTACATCTTGCTTGGAGATTAACCTGCCATTATTCTTATATATTAAGAAACATTGAGCATGTTTAATTACAAGCTTATATTTAATTACAGTTAACGACATGATTTTAATCAATTCTCCTATACCCTTTTATAGGAAAAGGAGAAGGATATCCCAGTGTTAAATAATGACCCGTGTTGTTGAAAAACTTTTTCCCGTGAATGAATGAGGGAAGGAAGATTCAAGCATCATTGATACCGGCAAAAAAATCAATTTTCAAAATTTATATTCCAGTGACATTTGAAACAGAAGTATAAATATTTAGGATAATTTTCATCTAATGACACGTGTAATTGTTTAGAAATTTTGTTTTGTCTTTTTATGTCATGTTTTACCTAGCTTACAAGTACTCTTTTTTCTAAGAGGCAAGCAAGACGGTCAATGAAGCTTGAGTCATTCTTCTTTACTTTTTTCCGTTTACAAAACGTTTTTTACCAGATATTTCTTGCACGTTTTATAGTTAATTAAAGTGGTATTAGTAGCAAGTTCTTGATATTTAAAAAAAAAAAAAAAATAAAAAAGTTCATTCAAAAAAGAAGAAGTGAGCCAAGCTTTTCAGCTAATTTTTATGACATTCATTTGTAAAGAGTTTATATAAAGGCAGGCACGACCTATTTAGGAATATGTAGATATTTTATAAATACATGATCAAATTGAAAGTTTGATTTTTCCTATTTTACTGAGATATCTTTTTACAATAATCTGACACGACTTACAACTACTACATTATTTGTACAACAATGAACACGATGGCAAGACTATTATCCAAACAAACGCTAAAAACGGTCACGAAGCTGGAACGTTATTACTGGGGGTCGTTTTGTGTCTCAAAACTTTTTAGGGGGGCAGAACAGCTTACTTCCATAAAATTTTTTTTGGGGTTTGTTGAACTGTATACTTGCAACAAAGAAGGAGATATTTTTACTAACGAAATATAATACATAAATTGTCGCGTGAAACACAAGAATTATTATGACAGTTATATAACCTGTAATATAAAATCAAAGGATAGGATCCATATATAGTTATTAATATTCTCAAAAAAGACTTTCATTTCTTTCTCTTCAAATTAAATTTTTGAATATTTAAATTATCTATCTGTATGAAAAAAATCGCCAGGGGGGGGGAGGCAGAATACCTGCCCCCTAGCCCCCTCACCTTCGTGACCGCCTAAAAATTGAAATAAAAAGAGTTTGAAGCTTGAACAAAATCTCAAGTATGATTTTTCAATTGTACCAAAATAAACACACAACAATTTAAAGTTTAAATGTACACGAAAGCCTGATTTGCAAGCCTGTATTAGGCGGCATTAGCTTTTTTTAGCTTGGACTTTTATTAAAGTAAAAGTCAAACTATCTTTCTTGTGAAAAGAAAATTGCTTGTGAGAAGAATTTTTGTGGAGATTTAAAAGAGACGAATTAGCGAGCAGTGAAGTATTATTAGAGTATAACAAATAAATGTAACAATAGAATTCTTTTGTTAGAGAAACATTTTTCATAGACACACTGTATGACTTTTACTAATTTTCAAATTGTCATATCAGTCAAATTGTCATATCACTAATGTACATGTTTATCACCACGTATAGAGTGAAACAACAACGGAAACTGGTACCGGCACCAAGACAGCTACTGGTGCTGGAGCTGCCAGTGCAGGCAGTGCTGGCGCTTCATCAGAATCGGAATCAGAAGCTGATACAAAATCTAAAGGAGAAAAAGGAGATCAAAAATCAACTGCTGGTAAGTTGGATGCTGATTGTGAACCATGATATGGAAACCCGCCCGGTTTTGGATTTGTGCACGGATATTTTATAAAGCGAACTCGCTTTAAACTATCCTTGCAAGTTGGTATAAACAAAATTGTACGAGGCAGGGAAGTGTCCGTTTCCGATTCAAGTAAATTTATGACATTCTCAGTGACGTCTTTTCGCGCGCTGTAGATTTGACTTTTTATACAATACATGGTGACCAGCACCTTTTTAAAAATAAATAAAATCAAATTAAGGGTTTCAAGAGTTAAAATTTGAATTTCCAGGGTCACAAAAAAAGTCCCTGTTTTTCCAGCAGGGTTTCCAGAATTTTTTCAAGGGGTAAAAAAAATAATCAAGAGTGTTTCAAGGGTTTCACAATGGTTGCTGGCCACCATGCAATAGATTGAAAACACACCGAATGGTGGAAAAAATTCTGGCAAGCGGCGTCGGGCTCATATATATACGTGTACTATAATGTACTATTATAATATAATAGCACAAAATAATCTTTCAATTTTCTTTAGCGGGAGGAGAAGCGAGAGGCCAAGGTGAAGGAAAAAGTGAAGGTAAGTGTCTAAGGCATACACTTCACGAGTGTATCTTGGATAAGAATATCTGAGAGTTGGTTTTGTTTTTCTAGACAAAGTTTATTCCAAATCCCTTGTTTACAAAAAACATTACCGTAAAAATACATGAGATTCATAATTTAGGAGACTTAAATGTTTCCAATGCAGTATTATGCTAGCTTATGTTTGTTCGGTGATAAAAAATACCAATTTGAACGTATCACGGAACAAACGTCGAAACTAGTACGATCTATTTAGCTGCCTTATTGTATATTGGATAAAAGAATTTGGTAAAAAACAACCAAACGTTTTTCCAAAGGTTTTGACCGATTCTTAACCGAAGAAGAGGTTTTTTTGGGAGACTTCATTATTCATGTAGTGCAATAACATAAAGAAGTTCTTTTTTTCCAAGTGACAAATTTTTTTTTACCTCGATGACGATATTTTCAAACCAAAAACATATTTCATATCTATTATTGTTTAAAGGAAAAGGTGGATCAGAATCGGATGCTGGTGCCCAGTCAAAGTCAGGAGCTGGCTCCGAAACTCAAGCCAAATCTGAAGGTGGTGACAAAAAAGACCAAGGCGGTGCAAAAAAGAAAGAGGGCGGTGGTGGCGGGGATAGCGGAGCCAACGCGGGTGCTCAAAGTGGTTCAAATACGGAAACAGATAGTAGCAGTGTGGCGGCAATTGGTGTGCGGAAAAAGAAGATTGCACCAAAACAAGACATTGGAATAGGTAGCCAATCTTCAACAGGGACTGGGACGAGCACTGGAGCAGGTAGCGAATCAGAAACAACATCAAGTGCAGGAGCAGGTACGGGTTCAGGAGTTTCGGTTGGCTCTAAGCAAAACTTAATAAACTGTGACAACAAAAATAGAGACATTAAGTCAAAAAGACAAACAACCGAAGGAAAAATACCGGGTGTAGATGTAGATCCAGGAACATCCAATACAGAAACTCATAAAGTTATAATGGGCGACGAACAAACTACGACAACAATTACTAATACAGATTGCTCTATGGGCTCCGGGGGTAAAAAATCAAAAACGCACCAGTCAGCAGATAAACGAGACAATGCAGCTGAACCGAATGAGGATAAAAAGTAAGCACCTCAAATAACGTTTGTAAGGATCGTATTCTCTGGCATTCAGGCAGTAAAAACGGTCAAAATGATGGTTAGCGACTCAAAAAAAAGGAAAACAAAAAATTCGCTAGCGCAAAGTAGTTGCTTTTCCAAACCTGAATTTCTCAGAAATGACGCGGAAACATGGTCTACATACACGATTCTCATTTTCTCTATATAAATTCAATAAAGCTTTTATTTGAGTAAAACGGCATTGTTGAGAAAGCAAAAGCAAAGAATTTAGACTGTGTTTTCCACTCCTTGTATTTTGTCTTATTCTTTTCTTATGAATAAAAAAACAAGCTGTTATTTTTCATAGAAATGCAAACCTAATACCGAGTAGTTGTCTTGGAATACTAAACGCTAATCCGCAAGCAAGGAGTGGAAAATACAAAATTTCAAATGATAAAGGCACTCAAGAGGTACAATAATTTCACAACGGTCAGAATTTTCGTTAGTTTTCCCATAAATTGCACCTGTACCGTTGTTCAATTTTGCGTGGAATGAATTTACTAAACTCACAAATCATCATCCTTGCAATACCTTATCTGACAAAATTTTGTCCGACGAAAACTTTTGGTTTTCATCTTGATTTTTTATTGATTTTTTGATGAATTTTCATTAAGAAAGCAACCAATCATTGCTTAGAAAACACCTTACCAAACCTACAATACCTTTTTGTAAGAGCCTTCTTTAGTATATCAGGTGTATTCATGTTAAACTAAGCAAATCCAGGCCAATTTTTAAAAATCGGTTTTGGACAAAATTTTCGTCACCTCCGAAAATTTTCGTCACTTTTGTCCGACATTGTTTTGTCCGATAAAGGTACTCGATAAGTCAAACCAGTTTATTTTTTGTTTTAGGTAAAGTGTGATTTTAGCCAACACGTATCACTGTCGTACAAACATCAAGCGAGTATCGATAAAAGAAACGAAACATCATAGCATCCAATTTGCATTCGATTCCTTATTTTGGATTCTAGTTTTTTTAAATTTACATAGTTATTTTTCACGTCGGATTTTTTTTGGAATATATACTTCTTAGTGACTTACTACCTTATCAAAATAAATATTTATGTACAGAAATAAAACGGAAGTCAATTGAATTCCTTGTCTTTTTAACCTAAAAAGGAAACATATATAAATTAGGTAAATTTACCCAGTTCTAATTAATTTCATCAAGAGTATAGCGATAGAAAAAAAGAAATAATATGTAAAGGTTAAAAATTTTCTTGAAAAAAAGCTTACACAGGGTTTCTGTAAAAAATATATTATCCATATATGGTCATATAATAGAGAGTTAACTCATCAATAAATAATTAGTAATTAATTAATAACATTTCAAAAGGCCAAAAGTCCCAAAGCTCCGAAAGTTTGGTTTTACCCATGCACAAAACATTGTTTCAACGTCATACTTAAATAACGCGAAAAAAGCCCGCTTAATGTTTATATTTATATTTACATTATTTCCAAAAACCCTGCTGTATAAAATAAACGAAGATACTGTATATTACATCAATAAAACGATATTTAAAACGATAATTTAATCTTTAGTAATACAATCTGTTTTTTATATAAAAAGTCAGCCACGAAATAGAATCCTACAAAACAGTGAATTTCAACTAACTGATTGTGAGATCTAGCAATGACTACATAATCAAACACGATGAGTTTGTAGGTTCACTTCCATCAACAGTTTCTGGACAACACTCTTCAACAACAAAATATTTGCGCATTGTTTCGGGAGGATTTTTTCTGATGTCACACACGATTCGTTCAAGTCTTCCCTTCATATTCTCTATTGTCTCTGGTTTCAAATTTTGTAAAAGGTTACAATTGGAATCATGGAAAAATGGAATCTTTCCTTCAGTCAAACATTGCAAAAGCTGTTCCAAGCATCTAATAAATACTTCATCCATTTGACTTTCCAAACAATTTTGATCCTCTTTTAAAACCAACATAACCAATGTTTTCAAATAATAACTGGATAATCTTTTCCATGGTGATCCTTGCTTATCCCGGAACCCTTTCAAAAGCTTGACCACCTTTTTAGCACAGCTCTGGTCATGAAAAATCGCTCTTTCCCTTAATGGGTATGATAACCTCCACAATCGCTGAGATCCATTAGAATATGGTTTTGGAACAAGAACCGTATCTGCATATCTGTACTCGATCACTGCAACTAAATCAACATCAATTTTCAATCCTGAATCAGAAGCAATGCTCAAGGTAAAAGCTGGCCCTGATTTGGATAAATCAATTTTGATAGCCTCACTGTATTTGGAATACTTGAATTTTTCTCCATACCACCAACGACCCAATTGGGAGGTTTTTTTTTTGACAATATTGTTTTTTGCTCTAGTAACAATGCTTTCAAACCAAGCGAGAAGTTTGTTTGGAAGTAGAACATATTTGTAATCACGAAAAACAATGCCAGAATAATGCACACACTCAAAGAAATTCTCCAAAAACTTGTAGTCTGAATAGCGTGGATGATTTTTAGGCATTAACTGGGTAAAGTTCTTTTTAGTGCACATAATAGCAGAACCTGGTACAACATCGAAAAACTGAGCATCCTTTTCTGTTGCCGTGACAAGTTCAAAATCACCACCATAAAAAGGAAGATCAAAAACAACATTCAAATCAAATTCTGTAGCTTCGCCAACTCGTAAACCATCGTAAAAAGAACCAGCATAAAAGATCCTTTGAAAAAAGGCTTTAAAGGTTTTATCAGTTTCTTTCATTTCATCAATGAAAATATCTTCTACAAAGCTTTTAACAATACTTTTCGCCTTTGAGGTGACTACATCATCCATTGATATTGTTTCTGCATAAATATCATTCAGAACTTTCTTTCTCGAACTTGATCTGCTTTCAAATGCCATTTCGTTTTGATGCTGTCAGTTAGTTAGTTTATTCCTCAATCAATAATAAAACTAAAAATAAAACAAAAAACATTTCATTCAATTTGAACTGTTTTGTACCTAATTGCTGCTCGTCTCTGGTATTATGGCTTTTTTCATAGTTATGTAGGTAGTAAGTATAGAATAGTGCTGGTGTATGTGGTTGGTTGTTGCATCTATTAATATATTTTTACACCGCTTTATATAGACAAATGTGAGTATTCAGGATTGGAGGATTGCTATTACCAGTCAGGGGAACTGTACCGAAACGGAAATTGTAGCCGTTTAAGGAGATTGTTGCCGTTTTTTCGCTATGTGAAGCGCTTGTTTTAACCCGCCATCTTGGAATGATGTTCTCAATCAGCAAGCGCGATATTTTTCGGCACCATGCCTACAGCGCACATGGCGATAAGTCAAATTTGCTAAAAATGCGCGGAAC
>JAYRBV010025827.1:0-10585 GCA_036023255.1 Mitrocomella polydiademata
TTATCGCGATGCGTGAAGTTTAAAATATGCTTAGTTTCTGCTAGTCAGAACTGTCTTCTCGCGCGTAGAAGCAGCAGTAGTACTCAGGGTAAACTAATACGGTCTCCGTTTTCAACTGCTACCGTAATAATGTATTTTATTTCGCTGTTGTATTTCAAATACACTCACCCAATTTCTTTAAAGAGTTCAATGTTCGCGGAAGTCGCTGATATTACAGCTTTCAAAATATGTTGAATGTTTCTTGTTTTCTTTCTACATAGGTTGCTGGAGGCATTTCATCTGGTGAGAGTGTTCTTCAAACTGTGATACGAGAGTGCAATGAAGAAGCTGGTATCTCTGAAAAATTATCATCATATGCAAGACCAGCTGGAACACTAAGGTATTTATATCATAAAGGCTGCCTGACAGTCATCAGGCTCAAAACCTGGAGAAATAAAATTAACAAGCTGAAATTTTGAACAGTTGTTTCTTAGGGTGACATCTTTCCTCTGAGTACCCTAAGAAACTACTCAAAATACCTTAAGGGAAGAAATTTTGGCAAATCATTGAATGGAATGTTTTTGGCGAATGACATAAAAAATCATCAAATAGAAAAAAAGTGCTTTAAAGCAGAAGATATTCTGAAAAAATCATTTTTGGCGGATTTTTAGCGAATCCGCTAAATCGTCCAAACTTTCTTCCCTGAAGGTATTAACCAACGTTGACATGTCCCTGTTATGGTTATATATACTAATTTCTTGCACACTGTTTCATTTTTTACATAATACTTTTAGATCATTTAAAAACTTTTAGAATCCGTTTAACTTACCCAACTAGTAAAATCATTCAAACTCAAAATTGGAGGAGAGTCTTTTTTTATATTGATACGGCACGCAAAAACACTCCTCCGCATTAGCTTTTGATTATTTCGACCAATGGTCTTCTTTGATTTATAGTTACTTCCATGAGAATGAGATTGGCCTCCACCCAGAGACCCAATTTGTATTTGACTTGGAACTGCCACGTTCTTTCGAACCGTCAAGTAACGATGATGAAGTTTCAGACTTTTATCTACTTCCGATTAAAGAGGTTTGTACCCACGTTTGTACCGTATTGCGAATGCTCATTGCGAACTAGATTTACGAGTATAAAAGAGTATTTCTCCTAAAATACTCTTTTTCTCCCCTTTCCCAAGTTCCCAAAAGTTAATTCAACCTTAGTTCCTCTTCGTTTTTCAGGTCAAGGAACTAATATCGACGAATGAATTCAAACCGAATTGTGCACTAGTTCTCTTAGACTTTTTCATCAGACATGGCGCTTTGGACCCAGACGGAGGTGGGTAATTGATAGTGATGATAACGCATCAAATCAGTTTGTTTTTTTGCGTTTACCTAATTAGAAAATGTGTATATATAAATAACCTATAAAAGTCCTTGTTTCCAGCACGTAAATTCTTCGCCAGTTGGTCAAAAATCTCTACATTTTTATATCACCAACTTATTTTGCGCCAAGTTAACAGCTTTCCAAAATTTAACTAACATTTATTTTACTTTTATTTCTTTAGAACCGAATTATATCGAATTTGCCCAAGGATGTCGTAGATCATTGCCTTATTGAACGTACCGTTTGTTGGATAAGGAAAAATGACTAGCTAACTTATATTTGTCCATAAATCTTTTGTAGCCCCTGAATAATAATGAATGAAAATTAAATTATTTGTAATTAGATTTTTCATATATAAAACCCTGTTGGAATCTTATTTATCTTTTCTTTTTGTAATAAAAATCATGGTAAGCAAATTTATTAATTTATTCCATAGTTTTTGTACTACTCACTCCTGGAAACTTATAGGATTGATTTTCCTACTGAAATTATTGAAAATACTATTCGTGGAAAATTAGAACATTTCAAAAACTCGAAAAATGGTACCTACTTTATGGGTACATCGAAGTTTTCATTAATTTCTGTATATATATTTTCGGCTCCTCGTATAATTTTATGTCAGAATTCGATAATGTCAAAACTAAGTTAGCAGTTAGCTGCAAATGGGAAATTTTTCAAAATTTCCTGTAATTGTTACCATGGAAAATAGTGGCCACCCTGTATTTAGGTTGACTCGTTATCCCGTATCCAACTGTAAATCGGTTAACAGAAAGTTAAGAAAATTATATTATTAGTCTTTACTAGAAAATTATATACTTTTAAAAAATATTTACGAATTTACAAAACTCAATTTAATAAAAACTGATTTGAATACTCTAAGATCAGCTAGATTTTTTGATGAAGGGTGGTTCCACGAAATTCGCAAACAAAGAATTTTCGTGTATCCAAATATCTGTTGCTACTTTTATTTAAAAAACAAGAACTTATTTTGTTTACGTGATTTTTCAATAATCTTACATAAATCTTCAAATCCGAAATTATACTCAACAAAACTTAAAAAGCCTTTTATTTAACTTTTCAAGGTTCAGCCTAACTTCAAAATCTTCGCTTCATAAACTTTTACAAATTTGCTAAAAAAGCCGCAAAGATTCTTTCAGAAATACCTTCCCCCTTTAAAGTAGCATTTTGCAAAAGATCTTTTGTTAAAAAAAAATGTCGTTTTAATTCACATCGGTCGCAAATTTTATTCCAAACACTTTTCCAGAATTTTTAGAACAGTTCGATTGTAGAAATGCATTATGCAAAACACCTATTTACACAAAGGCAAAATATCAACCGGGGTCAATAATATGAACTCTACTTTCAAAGCAAGCCCCTTTGAATATTTTCCTGACCTGTAGAATTTGCCATAACTACTAATACTATGATGACTCCACGTATCCACGTTAACTAGAATCAACCATTATAGATGCCAAACAAAATCCACTATCCTTAGCCCAAAGATTGAGAAAATGTGTTCCTGGTGCCACATCACTAGCTATAGAGTCAACCTGAGTCCTTTTGCCCGGATCTCCCAGCCTACCTTCCCGGATAATTATAGGTTGATCATTTTTATCATCCAACCATATGTAGGCAGAACCACCCCATCGTGAATGACTGGTGATGGCTACCTCGTATCTTTTGTCTTTATTTTCAGGAGTCTTTGGTATGGTGAAAATCAACTTCAAAGTAGACATCGGCTGGTTTGATTTCCAACAGATGACTTTGTCAAACCGAATTGGAAAGTTAGTTGCATACTGTACGCTGAATCCTGAATTGGATACTACCCGCACTTCCAGGGAGTTCTTAACCGGGTCCCTTTCATCGGGACGTATCAATGACCAGCAAAACGGTGCCGGGTGTTGGGGCCCAATAAAAAGGGGATCGGGTATGCTATAAAGTTCCTCGAATCTACTAACGAGACCGCCATTTTTAATCGCTGACTGCAGCACCGCCCTCATTACATGTCTCAGATGTAACAGAATCAACAGGGCAGTTTGGGCGTGCCCCTTCAATGATGGATGGTACTGATCTAAGCTAAACAAATTCTCCAAAAGGAATCCCGGTTTCTGGTGGACGAGACCGTCACAAACCATAGTCCTCCAACTCAATGTTGGAATGTGGTAATAACTTGCTATTGTATGTTCCTGTTGATCTTCAAAGTTTGGACAATTGTCTCTCACATTCTTGTAATCAATCCCTTTAAAGAAATTCACATACAGCAGGGCGGGTTTATTTGGCAAGTCCAGAATGATCCTGGTAAAACGTTCTAAAGGGCGTGCACCCTTAGTTGCTTGCATTTTGTATCGATTGTAGTCATTGGCTGACAACTCCCAAAGGACCAGGTCAGTATCAATTTTAATATGGTTCTTAACGCAATAAGAGAAATAATCAGTACCTATGGAACCGATGGCCACATTGTTCAGCTTCATTTTAGAACCAGTAACGGGAAATATCCATTGGTTCCACCAGTCCACCACACCTTTGTAATAAAGCCCTTCAACACTAGCATGGTCTTTGTAAAGCCCTCCGCCTGCACTTATAGAACCTCCCACTACACTCAAAATAATGTCTTTTCCATCAATTGCCTTTCTCATGACTCCTTTGAGACGCTCAATATATCCTGGATACACAAGACCCGATCGAATAAGGCCAGCATCAAGGTCAAGAGCTTTTAGAGTGTTAAAGGGGTATCTCCAGGATTCAAGCGGGTCCTTATTAAGAAACTCAATTATCGCTTGAGCTTTTACTATGTTGATAACTTTAGGTTGTTCTGACTCTTTTGGATCAGTCTTTGTTATTTTGTTAACTTTCTGATCTTTGGTGTTTGTTTGACCAGCGCTAGATTCTCTTTCATTGCTGTTGCTGCTGCTAGTTTTGATGATTTTGGTCTGTTCCATTTCTTCCGATACCGATTTACCATTTTCTTTACTTAATTTAGCAGAGTCTTCAAGACTCGGTTTTGATTTCTCGTTGACCGCCTTTCTCATCTCTTCCTGCTGTATGTTAGCTTTTGGTTTCTCTTTAACCACTTTTTTCGTGTCTTCCTCTTGGTGCGTGGATTTCACTAGCGGTAATTTAAATCCTTTGTGATTATTAGATTCTGAGTTCACTGATTTATCGTCATTTTTACTTTGTTTTGAATTTAGATGCTTCTCTTCAAGGTTTGCCGTCGCTTTAGGTGGTTTTGGTGATGATTTAGTTGTATTCTTATTTTGCTCCTTCATGATGTTGGTGGTATTAGACAAGGCATCGGTACTATCATCAAGTCTGGTGGCGTGGTTTACTGCAGTAGGTAGTAAAGTCACCGGTAGTTTTGGACGTTCTACAACTAAATCGTTATCATCAGTGGCAGTGCTTGGCGACTTTGTTATTGGTGGTTTTGTGTTTTTGTTAGGTGATTTTTTGTCAGCAGCTACACTGAGCGCAGCAGTCTTACGATAACTTTCTTCGAGGTGGCTGGCTGGAGCTGGATTCGAGGGTGGTGACAGAATCATTGTCGTTGGTGTAGGAGCAAGTGCATCTGAGCTAACATTCTTGCTATCATCCTTGGTCAAATGTAATTTGTTGTCACTTTTGCTGTCCAATGACAATACTTGTTTAGCTGCATTGTTGCCAGGTTTTTTATTACTGTCAACTGAGTCTTTAGAAACGGAAATGTTTTTCGGCATATCCTGTTCGACATTTGAATCAAAATTTAGTTTTTGGCTCTGATCGTAATTGCTTTCGTTATTTTTAGGTATGGTTTCGTGGTGATTTTGATCTTTTTCTGTGTCATCAGCAAACACCGAAGGTATTATATCATGAACTGGTGCCTTGGTGGGCGTTATAGTTTCCTTAGGGTTCGCACCAGCTGATGTGGAGTTTTTTTTAGCGTCAACCGAGAGTAAGTTCTTTTCTTCACTATTCAATTTATTCATTTGTTCTTTGACTATCTGTAACTTAGCAATATCAATGTCTAGTTCACTTTGCTGTTGCGTTTCTCCTCCTTCACCTTCTTTGTGGCCCTCCATAGCAGAGACGACGTCTTCCTTTGGTGTGATGACAATAACCCGAACATGCTTCTCCTTCACAGGCTGTTTGATTTCATTACCGAATTTCTGTTGAATCTCGTGATAGCTCTCCTCCATATCTTGATAGACCTTATCTTTTTTTACGTCCTGCTCCGTCAACTCCTCCCGATCCACAATGATGGTGAAGCCTGCATCAAAATCATCCGCATCTCTCTTATCGATGAACGATTTCTTCACCAGTTTTTTCGGCTCCTGTTGCTGCTGCATGACATTCTCATTTTCTTGGTCTGTATCAATCACCACCAACGTACTTTTACTCTTATCGTCATAGTTTCGAATGGAATCTTCTAGAAATGCGTAGTCATCAGCCACATCTTCTTCGGCGTTTCTGTAAGCTCTGTGAATGCTAAAGTCTGTATTTATAGGGATGGAGCTAAGCGGGTCGGTAGCTTCAGTGCCAGTTTCTTGTCTTGCACTGAGTGAGTTGTCACAAAGGACTATTGAAGTTGTCGACAAAATGCTGACCGAAATAAATGCAGCACAAATAAACATCGGCCATTGAAATCCAGTCATGATCCTTTGTTCTTCCTAGAAATAATAACATTTTTATAAGTAAACAAAATTAATAAAATTGTTTGTTAAACGCCGGCCATAATGGTAGTCGTTTGTTATATGTTTTATGTTTGCTCTTGTTTCGAAGAAAAAATCATGCTCAAGAATACAAATTACAGCAACAAACAAAACAAGTCCGAAATAGCAATCAATCAATTTAATCTAATTATTATTTTATCAGTTTGTATACCCAGAATAATGCCTACTAGAAAAATAAAATTACATTTAACGCTATTATTTAAAACACAAAGCAGCAGCCACGATAAAATTTGAAATGAATGTATTAAGAATGCAACTAAATACTTTAATGTTTAAACTCTTACATATCAAGACCTAATCCCGGCTTGTTGTTACCAAGTAAATCCCAAACGTCAAAATAATTTTCACAAAGCTGCATCCAGTTTCCCTTTTTTGTCTTCTTTTAGTATTTTTATGTCCATGCTATCCAATTTTTTTAAGAGTTTCACTTGTTCTAACACAGTAAGTTTGAAAATAAGCGTCCAAATACAGAAATTTCTATAGATCTCAATACACTTATTCTATACCGAAAATGAGTTCGCATTTTACAGCTGCAAACTATTGCAGATTTATTTAGAATTTATTATGTTTCCTCCCCCTCTAAACCGAAGTTCAAGTAAATTAGAAAAGGTTTTGCCATTTCAGAATCGGGATTTCACGACATGTTGTGCTTTTTGTTCGCGACTCTCCCTCTCCTCCTGTTTATGTGTAAAACTTAGTCAACTTTTAAGAAAAGTACGTTTAATCCAGACTAAATTTTTTAGCCTGTTCCCAACGAATAAAGGCTAAAAACAACGAACGGCTATGATAATCGGCGATCTATGTGTTGCTGACGAATTAGTCTAGGTCTAAGTCGGCCTTTCATTAAAATTTAAGCCTTAATTGGAAGCTTCCAAAACGATTTAGTATGTTGCATAATCGAGTTAAATGCATGTTCACAGGTCACATAATGCGAGATACTATGTCGCATTTTCGACATACTATATGTCGTTTTTGTGAGTTGCTAAAAGTTGCATTAATATGTCGTCCAAATATATGTCACTTATGGGCCACCGTAGACAAGCGTTCCTTTTTAAAGGTTAGCTATTAAGCAGAGCCGTAGGGGTCAACAAGTAATGTTTTCTTAAAACTTCATACATATAATATGTAAGCCTTAAATTGTGCTTTTAGAGGCGTTTTAGAGACTTAAAATTGCAAAATTTTCTTCGTCGCCCAACCATGGCGGGCGAAAGCTATTTACCCATTACCTAAACTTTTGACCCTCAGCGCTCCCAAATATTTTGATCTTGCTACGGCCCTACTAAAGGCTTACCATTATTATGTTCCCTTGGAAACGAGAAAATCAAAAGACCATCCATCCAAATAAAAACACTTTAGGTATATTTGACGTCACTTCTAAAATTTCCATGTATATTAACAGCACGACGTTAGATAAGTTTTAACAGATAAAAGAGAGAAATATTTTTTAAACACAAGAATTGTCGAAGAGACAGTAGCAAAATTTCTTGGTATACACAGGAAGTTGACTTTTAACTGGCGACAAAACATTTTAGTCATAAACAACACACAAAATGACTGTGTCATCAGTACTAATGATGTTGAGCCAAGAGAATAAGACTGAGAAACGCATCAAAGAGTGGGTTATCGACGAGGAAGACGAGCTCGCCGAACAAGCCAGAGAGAATTTCATCTCCAAAGAGGAGATACTGAAGTTGAAAGTTCAACTTATGCAGTGCAAGGATTCTTTCTTCAGGGATCGCGAGGAGTTTGGTAAAGAATATCTAGTTCTAGCTGACAGTTTCGAAGCACAGCGGGTAGAGTTGGAGACGTGCAAGAAGCAATTGGAGATGAGAGAAATTAATCACGATCGGCTATCGCAGGCGATGCGAATGTGCGAGGAGGAGAAGGAGACGATGAGATACCAAATGGAACACAAAGATCAAAGGATCAAATTCCTGCATCAGAAAATTCGCCGACTTCAAGCTCAATGCCAATCTTCTGCCGCCCTGCCGACGGCGATCACTTCTTCTCAAGCGGGTAGTGTTGGTCATCAAAAAGACGACCAAGAATCATCTTTCACTTTACCAAAGGTGTAAGTACAATTAGAAGTAGTTATTTTTTCGGTCCTTTCGGTCCTTGAGTAAACGACTAGTCTGATTCGCAGACCTTACACCACACGGAAAAAACACGAACTCCGTTTCGCAATGTATGCAAATCAGACTAGTAAACGACCAACTTGTATCAGAGTACACCTAAAACCTAAAAAAACATATTATTAAGTATAATTTAAATCTTCAGAGACATTGACATGAAACAGACAATTCCGTTCCATAGTCAAGCAAAATGTGAAAAATATTAACATATAAAACCTTGAGCACAAAAGCTATTTGTATTTAGAAATCAGCCAACAGTATTCACTAATTTTTATTCTGGGCAATTTGTATTATTACCTCAAAGTCAATTATTTTTAGGCCCACGCCACCGAAAACTGAAGAGGAAAAAAAATCGCCTGTTCTAATTCGACCGACGAAACTTATGAGACTTAACCAGAAACCAAGACCAAGTATTTCTCAAGAATCACGACTTACAGCTAGATCCCCTTCGACCAGATTCCAACAACAAGAAACACGACTTACGGCCAGATCACCTCCGACCAGACTCCCACAGCAAGAATCACGACGTACAGCTAGATCACCTCCTACTAAGTTCCCACAGCAAGAATCACGCCTTGCGGCCAGATCACCTCCGACTACCAGGTTCCCACAAATACCGACTACGTCCAACTTGACGGCTATCCATGCTGATGCCGACATTCTTCCAAATCCGCCCAAAACGTCCGTCACTGACTCTCCTCATCGTTGGCGAAGTCATAGAAATCGCGCCCTGTTTACGCCATTTCATGATCAAGATGACGAGCGAAGCAGTTTTAGATCTCCTCAGTAGTAGTGATATTGAAATGTAAGTTTGTTCCGCCATCCCACAAGCGGAAAGATGGTGGTGTGTAAAAGAACTGGCAGCTGAGATGGATCCAGTGAGAAGAAAAATAGAAGTCCAAAAGCGATACATTTCGTTAGAATAAGGACATCTTTTTGCACAAAATTATTTTATTAGTGCTTTATATAATCTTTATTTATTGGCTTATGCTTCATGTATCTATATTTTTACCTTTGAATACCTGTTATGACTCTTAAATGTGTTTTGCCTTTGATACAAATGAAGGATACCAAAATTCAGGGGGTACCAGATAGAAAAAATCTTTGAAATTCACGAATTTTTCTGGAAAAGTCCATTGCTTAGCGCAATCAGCCTAATATACATTTCAAGTAAAATTAGGACTGCTTTCAAAATTTTGAAATCACATTAAGAATAGTAAATGTTTAAAAAATGTTTTGTGAACTTATCACGGAAATAACACAATGCAATACGCCTGTACGAGCACAGGCACAGTGAAAAAGTTTTTTTTTTCACATTGTCCAACGATAAAACGAAACGTAAGCGGTCCAAGCCACATATTTACGATTATTATCGGACAAAATAATATCGGACAAAAATTTTCGTCACCTCCGAAAAAGTTTGTCACTTTTGTCCGACATTGTTTTGTCCGATATAAAGTAACTTAGACTATCTCGGAAAATTGGAAAGTATGATATAATTATGACGTAATTTCATATTAGTTGCCATGAAAAGCAGAATTTACTTTATTGAGCAGGGTGTGGTATAGAATAAAATACAGTCTCAGTAATGTCGTCGCGTTTTGGAAATTTATAAAGGCGTACATATATATTGCATTACCCCAGAACACACAGCATGCGCAAATATCAACTTTTGGTCGTCAAATAAAACTAGAGCGTTCTCAAACTTTTAAATCTTTAAAGGTAGTTTTTTGGCGCTCGGTGGTGCGCCGCAAAGCAAGCTACTATGCCATCTAAAATGACACATTGTCGAAGAACTCAAAAGAAAAATTTGACAAAGTTGTCACAAATGAAATGTTAACTGATAGTTTAGTGTTTTTGTTTTGTTTTAAGAAAAATTGAATTGAAACGTTCGAGTTTTCTTTAGCTTGTAAGATAAAGAAGAAACAAAAACGAAGAAATTGGTAAAACAAAAACGTGTACAGTAAATGGGTAAATGTTAAATCCGGTACAATGCGTTTTCATCTACTCTTGTTTTGTTACATCTTTATGCTGCCATGCCAACTTCTTGCAATTCATTTATACAAACGAACGAAACACCATAATCTCAATTCCATAAACAAGCGAGATTCCGGTCAGGAGAATATCCAACACCACCAACACCACCACGCTCCACCAGAAGAGAAAGAAAATTTCCGATTTCTTGAATATTCGGACGGGTTCAAAGAAGCATTGAAGAACATTCTAGAAGAACCAGTAGAGAAGAAACGGATAGCACCGTTAGTGTGGACAACTACCAGCAAGGTAGTCTGGATACCATACTCTTAAAATCACTCAAAACAAAAAACCATCAAAAATCCAAACTCAAAAAAACACACACATATAAGAGTATGGTTAGACCAGCGTGTT
>JAYRBV010025838.1:0-10584 GCA_036023255.1 Mitrocomella polydiademata
GGAATTTTATTCCTCCCCGGAATTTTATTCCGTACCGCACGGGCGGTCTGGTACATTGAAAGAGCTCTCTAATTTTCAGATCCTGGATAAAAATAGGGAAACAAACTAAATCACACATACCTTATATATAAAGAACAATATTGATTTTGAAATAAGATCTAGTAATCACAAAAAAATATATAAATGTTGATTTTTATAATGAGAATCTTTTGCAAATTTCAACACCAGAAGTTTAAGATTTAATTCTGAAGTGAGCTAGCAGCTGGTGTTACAGTAAGACAAATGTTGTATATTTTCTGCTGTAGATAGCGAGTCCGATAATTTCTGGCGAATTTATTTTTATTGTTACTGACTAATTATACCTACATTGTAATGCAGCATTTCTTCCATATCGCAGCGACGCGGGGATAATAATTGTTTTCAATTACTAAGATGAAAATTATTACTATAAGCAATTTAGCAATTTTAAGGCGTATAGCACGTAAAAAAGTATAGAGCAAGTAATTTAGCAAACTCAGATATAACAGCGTGTAGAAATTGAACGAGCTGTTATTCTTTATAGGATGGTTTTTTTGCTGGTAGCACCTTCTAAAAGGAAGACTAGTTTATTAGTGTCCTCGATAAAGAAGAAGGGTGCGATCCTCACAAAAATATCAAAAAGGCTCAAAAAAATATATTGGGAAAAATTCGAGGAATTTGCAAAGTCAAAAAAATTTGCAAACCAAAGCAAAAAGCAAAAAGTGAAAAAATGCTAAAAAATACAAAAAGTGCTGTCTCGAAAAATTGAGAAAAAAAATGCCGACAGCTAACTACAACAATTACATGACATGACATAAAAGATAAGTTGATTATGTAAGTTTGAAAAGTTGCCCGAGTGTGCAAAATACTTCGATATAAATTGATTACATCAGGAGTGGAAACCTTCTCCATCCAGATGGTTTTTAATGATTTTGCCGGCTGCCGGTTGCCAATGTTGTTTTAACGCTTTGGCGCCCCCGTATAAAATAAACAAGAGCGAAAGTGAAACCAAAATGGCTGCCGGTTTTTTGCTCTTTGATTTTAACATCTGCTCATGTCAGCTACATCTGTTAATGTATTAATATATTTTAGCCTATAATTGTATAAGTTTTCATATGGTGGAGAATTAAATAGATAGTTCTTCAAAATAGTAAAAGTAAGCTTAATGCATATAAAGCTCCTCATACTTTGTTTCTATTTGACTTATTTGTTCATTTTTTTTCCTTTTTTATTATAACCTTGAGCTTTTTACCTTGTCTGTGTGCATATCAAAGAATTCCACCAGCAATCGAAAATATTTAATTAAATCAAATTTAAACTTTTACTTTTTTAAATGGTAACAGTTGATTTCTTGTTACTAACTTTCTCATGAAATTGAAATTGTTTATTTTTTAGAGAGGAAAACAAATAAAGTTGAACTATATATATAATATAGAAACAGAAAATCCCATGGGTAAGCTACTGCAACATTTGAAATTCTTACTTTACAAGAATTATTTGTTGAAACGAAGAAACAAGAAAGCAACATTCTATGAGATAATTTCAGTTTTATACTTTGTTGCCATATTGGTTGTAATACGTGTGACCAGTCAACAAGATGTCAAAGTGGAAATTCCAGAATTACAGACTACAAAATTTAAAATTAATAACAGCACCTTCCCTTCAAGTGGTATTGCATATACAGTCAATGGAAATCAAAGTAAGTCTGACTGAAATCAGCAATCCTAAGGACTTCTAAACAAACAGTACATCAAATAATCGGATAACCCATGGCAGGAGTCCGACAACACACTATATTCCGACACCTCAATAGTCCGACAAAACCAGACATTCAAACGTATCGTTTTTCCAACATTTCACTCTTCCGACAGCCCACATGTCCAACATCTCATTTGTCTGACAAGCAATAAAAGTATGTGATAAGTAAGTGATGAATTCAATAATGGTAATCAAATTTCTTGATTTTGATGCATCCGCATCTGTTTTTGCCCAAATTAGTCCCAAAATACAAAAAGGGCTTATACTTTGCTGAAACTATGCACAGTGACTAGGTCAATTGTGCTAAATTCAACATTTTATTACTTGTTGGATAAATGGTACTTTTATTACTTGTCGGACAAACGCGCTATCTAACAAAAGTTGTCGGACAAATGAGATGTCGGATACTTGGACTGTTGGACACTTGGACTGTCGGACAGTTGGACTGTCGGACAATTGAGATGTCGAACAAGTATATTTCATTTTGATTTTGTGTTTTTTTCTTCTTTTGGTATCAACTCTACTGCATGACGTGTTTCAGAATAAAGTAGCTAGAGTACATAGATTAAACTCAAATAATCACTATGCATCTATTGCTTATGGATGACACTGGTTTCTTTAAAAGTTAAAAAAAAAATCATAGAGACTACTGTTTATATATTTATTACTGTATGTTATTTTTTATGTGAGTTCCATGGATTAAAAGTGGATTCAGGATTAAAACAAGAACTTATGTTTTATGATGTTTGTGTAAATAAATATTTTAGGTAACCTAAACGATGTGATACAAGCAATTAGAGATGAGATCAAAGTACCGTTCTACAAGTTCTTTAGTGAAGATGAAATGGTGCAAAGCTACCTTCAAAACACAAATTTTACAATTGGCTTGGTGTTTGAAAGCTCTTCTTCTGACGGTGGTGTAGGATATACAATAAAAATGAGGAAGGAAGATATTGCTCCAGTCAAACAAAGTGGAGATTGGAAAATACAGTCTGAAAGTAATTTCTCAATTTTTATAATTTTTACAAAAATAATCATTTTTATTCATGAGTTTGATTTTTGAAAGCAATAAATTTAGGTTGGCAAATCTGTTCTGAGACACTCTGTAGGTCTTCAAATTGGCAAAGCCTTTACCAAAGAAAAAACCAACGGAAATTTTTTGATGAAAAAAAAGAACTCTTGTATTGTATCTGGGTTTAAAAACGAAGTTGTAAAAGGAAAAAACATATAGACAAAGACAAAATTATGACATATTCTTAAATCAAGGTCTCCCATTAAAGTACGTTGGAAGTCAGCACAAAATCATTGCAATGTACATTTCCTGTTTTTGCTAAATTTGTTACACCAAAATAACCTAGTCTATTTTTTACCTTAGGTCAGTGCAGGTCAATTAACACAGCTATCTTGTATGACGGTGGATGTCAAAGTCGAAAATACCTCTCGTCAAGTTTTGCATCCTTGCAAACTATTGTGGATAGCAAAATCATACAGGTATATAAACTTTCAGTTAGATCTACCAAAATTTATGAAAATCTTATGATGACAAACTTGAGCTAGCACGTGCTTGCTTAAGTATTCTATGGTAAATTTAACCATGGATTTGATAATAAATAGTATCACCAGAAGCTTCATTGTTATTTATTTAAGAAAAAATAAAATATGTTGTTTATTTTCTTAAAGACTATATATTCGGCCAGACGTTCCACTGTAACCAAGGGTTAATGTACATAGCATTTATAAGCACACCTAGTGGTGTTTCTCTATACAAGTTTGTCACAAAACCTCTGAGGATGTTCTAGCGTTTCAGTATTGAACAAATATTTAAATCTTAAAATAAAATTATTTTTTTCAGGTAATGACAAAACAAGGAAAAGGCTTACCTATAAAATCCAGTATACAGGTGTTTCCTAAGGCTCAGTATACACCAGCAAACGAGCAGCTGAAGAGCCTTGTTGGCATATATATGGTGATTGCTTTCTCACCGTATATTACATTCCTATTGACCAACATTGTTCGGGATAAGGTAATTTATTATATTTATGTTTTTCACATTTCTTAAAACTTTTTTCTTTGTCTCCAACAAAACAATTGTAAAACAAATACTCAGTGTTTTTATTTGCATCATTGTTTTTAATATAGGAGTTGAAGATTAAAGAATCAATGAAAATTATGGGTTTGAACACACTAGCATATTGGTTGTCTTGGTTCATAACTTATGGTATCTTGATATTGATTGGTTGTATTATAACTACTGTGCTATTAACAGGTTAGTTTGTTGATATATTTTATTCGGTTTTCTGCTTCAAATTTACCTCCTTTTTGAAATCGGTCATGCAAGATACATGTGTTTTCTATTGAAACGTCCATTGTAATAAACGTAATTTCAATAGGAAATACACTCTGGCATAGTGATTATTCAATGATTTTGCCAGCTGGGATGAGAAAAAGGAATGGCTTTAAAAAATCACAGTCAGATACTTTGTCAAATAGAGCATTGCCAAATTAATAATAAATATATATCGAATTATATACTATATACTATATTTTAAAACTTTCTTCACTTTTTCAAAATAAAAAGACAGCTTTCAACAAAAAACAGTATATATTAAAGTTTCCGTAAGTTTCAATCATATGTTTCAAAACATTTGATTTTCGTTCTCATTTACATTCAGCGGTGAGAGTTTTTGGGGATACTCAGTTCATGATCATTCTATTGATGTTGCTGTTTTATGGGCTCTCCATCATAACACTCTCCTTCATGCTTACACCTTTGTTCAAGAAAGCTAAAAGTGCTGGTATGTTTGGATCTCTTGGTACTATCATTCTTAGTACCATCGGGCTCATTCATAATTTTTTGGATACCAGTGATGCAGTGAAATGGATTACATCATTGTTATCACCTGTTGCATTGTCACTGGGACTGGCACCGGTAAGTATTTTAGTCCCTAGATTCCTCCCCTATTCTGCTTATATGTATCCAGGATACCTATTCATAACTTTTTCTTCCAACTTCTGCACACATCAGTCGAAAAATAATTTTTTTCCCAACTGTCACTAATCAGTAACATTTGAGTTATGTTGTAAAATAATGAATGTTTTGTTTTCAACGTGTGCCACTCATCTGATGAAATAAAAACAAAACAAAAAATAGATAAATAAATATATATTTATACCATGTCACACTTATCACGGCAAAAACATGAAAGTTTTTTAATTGCGTTAACCACTGCTTTTTATATCCCGGATCTGGGATATTGCCTCGACCTGTCTTTCTTTCTTCCCAAATATTTTGAGTCAGGGAAAAAAAGGATACGGGTTTCCGGTCTAGCTTATATGAGACTTTCATTCATTTTTTAGCACAATTGCCAAATGAACAAATTCAATAAGTTCGTTATTGATTTTCAAATTTGATTTGCTTTGATTTTTTGATTTTACAACAGTATCAGGCTGTACGTTTTTTTCTTTTTCTAGAACAAAAATTGAAGCACCAAAAAACTATTCTCTGATACATAACCAAACCCTTTGCACCTTTTTAGGGCCTTGATTATACTACGCCACTAACTTGGGGCAACATCGCCAGTAAAGGTGACTTTCCAGCACTGTATGGGCTAATCATGCTGATATTTGATACAATACTTTACTTGCTACTTGCTATTTATTTTGATGAAATCTTCCCTGGTGAATATGGAAAGGCAAGGCACCCATTGTTTTTGTTCTCAGCCTCGTTTTGGAAGTCATCATTCTCGCGAGATCCACAAGAGATGCAAAGGCAATCATCAACGAGGCTGCAGAATGAAGAGGAAGATGATAATGCAGATATAGAACATGGAGATATCGAGAAAGTTTCAGAACTCGGGAGAAGTAAAGTTATCAGGTATTGTAGATCCCTATACTATTCTTTACTTGTATCTGATATAGTAACAACAACACAAATTTCATGTTAAAATTTTGGTACTTGGATTGGAAATGTCGTATGTACAGAGAAAAAAAGTATATACAGTCATAATATTTCTACAGTCAAAAAATGTTTCGTAGCCTTTCTAGCTAAAGGCTCATAATTTACAATGTTCCTTGTAAAACTTCTTTAAATCGCCAAAACTCTATAGAGTAAATATATATGTATGTATACATAGTATAATAGTCATTGGACTCTACTCAGTTGTGAGATCTAGATAAACTGAGAATGATTGATTAGAGAGTTGACCCTCCATTCAACATGGATAGGATATATACCGATATAATAATAAAAGTAAACGTCAATGAAACAAAAACAAAAGTATACACATACGAACAACACTACATAATTCTTATCATGTGTAAAAATATAACAAAGAAAAAATTCTAGGTATATTTATTGACAAGAGATGGACCTATAATTCTGGTTCATCCAGACTTCGGATGAAAATCTACAAACGCCACTAATGGCCAAATCTATGACATCTTTTTGAGTGTTTTGCCAGCTGTGGATTATATGTGTCTGTATATGAAGGCGAATCCAAAAAAAGGGGATTTTAAGGTATATAGTTAGATTTGTTGGAGAGCTGGTGTGGAAAATTAAAGTTTTACAATGATAAAAAAAACATAAATTCAGTCTGCACGAAAAATTCAAAATTTGCCATGAATTAAAGTTTATTATATTTAACGGATTTAACACCGGCTTTTAGCTGTAACAGAGTTGTATTCAGTTTTGGTCATATTTCATTTGATAATGAGTGCAATTGACGACTCACTTGCACATAATATATGATTCTAGTTTATATAACTGTGTGTTTTTTCGCATTCGTTAGCATTCGAAACTTGAAGAAAATATTCAAGCAAGGTAAAAAGAAACCTGACGTCACAGCTGTTGATGGTGTTTCCTTTGATGTTTACGAGGGACAAATCACAGCCCTTTTAGGACACAACGGAGCGGGTAAATCTACACTGATTTCTATGTTGACTGGAATGTTGACACCGTCAAGTGGAAGAGCCAAAATGTATGGTTATGATATCAGAAATCCAGATGAGCTGGACAACGTGCGTGAAATGATAGGTAAATATACCCTTTGCTTTTATATTTCTCCCTCCTGTGGTGTAGTTTTTTATTTTGTCAGCAATAAATTGACTACAAAACAAAAGGATAACATAGCAGATGGCCACCTGCTACAGCTATCCCCAACTACCTATTTTACCAGGATTAATGTTGAAGTTATTTTTTGTCTCGTCTCCTTTATTTAGGATTATGCCCCCAACAAAATATCATTTTTGATCAGCTGAATCCGCGGGAACATTTAACAATTTATGCTGGTATTAAAGGCGTTGTAGACAAACTACGAGCTGATATGGTATGTAGTAGTAGGGTATTATAACAATCATTCAAATAAAATGTTTTTTTTCTGATGACACAATCGTCAGATAGTTCAATTAGATTCTGAGGCGCTGTCATTCCCTAGAGTGCAATAAACGATACTGCCTGAACTTTGAACAGCTTCTGAAGTGTGATGGTTTGTCGTTTAAGTAGTATTAATCTGAATCTATGCTTCTCACTTGCTTTATCTGTATCGTGATATTGCTTATATTCTGAGGATGCTGTCGAGTGAGCAGCAAAAGCTTGAAAGAATTATTGATTGTTGTGTTTTTTTATATCCTAAACTTGACATGACCCCCCAAAAAGTATCTGTTATTGTTATGGTACCTAGGTTGAAACATTGCTGAAAGAGATTGACTTGTACGATCAAGCCGGGACACTTGCCAAGGATCTCAGTGGTGGTCAAAAACGTAAGCTTTGTATTGGTATTGCGTTGATTGGAGATCCAAAGGTTGGTATGGCGAACAATAACTGAATTTATTTTTATGAAAAGTGAAAAATATGATTATTTTATGGAAAAATAATTTAAAAATTACCAGTTAAATCGTATGGCAAAGGCGAACATTAATGACTTGAAAATATAGACCGAAGTTGTGATGTCATGGAACACACGCAGTAAGGTCCATGTGAACAACCGAGTGTGATGCGTGAAAGCTAATAAAATTGCTCGATTATAATAAGTCACTCTATTTCAAAAGAAACTGTTCCTGTCCTGACTACCCATTTTTATTTTATCTGTGTGTGCAGGTATTCAAGATGAGTTTTTCCTCCCGTTTGAACTTTTATTTTTTGTTGCTTTTCAGATTGTTTTCCTTGACGAACCGACTAGTGGTATGGATCCATCATCGCGCCGTCGTATATGGGCGTTACTTCAATCAAAGCGAGAAGGGCGTGTCATATTCCTTACCACCCATTTCATGGACGAGGCTGATATTTTAGCAGGTTTTATAGCATTTGCTATGTTTGTTTTTCAAGTCACTTTTGGTATTTTAACTAACTTTCGCGTAACTGTTAATTTTTTTTCAATAATACGTCACTGTGATTTTTTGATTGTTTTTGTTCAAACTTAAAACCTCTTTTTCTTTAGATCATAAAGCTATCCTGTCGAAAGGGAAAGTTCGTTGTGCCGGAAGTTCATTATTTTTGAAGAGCCGTTTTGGTATTGGATATCATTTAGGGTAAGATGTATATTTGATTCCATCTCACATGAGAGATTTATTTGTTCATTGAAAATGTCAACGCTAATTTTGTCGTACAGCGTACCTAAACGTCAAAGAATCGGGAAAATTCTTGAAATAATTTTAGAGATTTTCGATTAAATCGAGAAAATCGGGGTACTCCGATGAAGTAGATCATTATTCTGTATGTATAATATTTTTCCTGATTTATAAAAACGGGTTTAAATTGAATATCAATAACTATCTTCAATATTTTCAAGAAAGATTGATTACTTTCCTTTATTGTGATGCTGATAAAAATATACTATATTTTCGTTTATTTTTTTTTTGATTTGATTTATTTTCAATTTGAATTTTCTGTAAATTTTCTGTTAATAATAATTTTTTTCTTTCAGTATGGTGCTGGAGGAGGGTGCCGATGTGAGCAAAATTTCAACACTAGTCACTCAAAATGTTCCAAACGGCACGCAATCAAGGCAACATGGAAAGGAACTGGCATTTAGGTTACCACTGGCTGAAGTTGATACATTTCAAAGTATTTGATTTAGATTTGTCGTTTTTCTTATTACTTATTTGTTTGAAGTCTTTAAACCGTTTAAACGGCGATTTTCTCCATAAAATAATTTACATTATATGTTTCGGACTTTTTAGTTCACCGACTTTTTACTTTTTTTCATTGAGACATACAGTGGACTCTCTCTATCTCGAACTCACGAGGGACCGAGAAATTTGTTCGAGATAGAGAATGGCTTGAACGCTACGCAAATATCCAAGGGACCGAGGTTTTATTGAGACAAATATGTTCGAGATAGAGGGTTGTCGAGATAGAGAGAGTCCACTGTAGTATATTTTTCTACTTTTTTTACAGAACTATTTCAAGCTTTGGAAGAACACAACGACACACCCTCCCAATTCACGGCTCCCAAACTTGGTATTGTTAGTTATGGTGTCTCGATGACCACACTGGAAGAAGTGTTTTTAAAGTTAGAAGAGGATTCAGACGAGGCAAGAACACTAGAAATTGAAAAGGGGGCAGATAATCATGCTGTCAATGTGGTTAGCCCGGAACATGAACATTTAACTGTGCAAGAACAGACACGTTTAAACAATGCCTCCCTACACCTACATCCGGACGAACTGAATGTAAACACTAATCGAAAGGATGTTTCATTATGGTTACAAGTCCTTGCACTGATGGAGGTTGGTTGTGTACTACTACTATGCGTCGTGGAGAAAGCACTTTAAAAGTACTAAATTTCGCACTAAATAAAATTGGGGGTCTTCCGCAAAATTTGCTACCCACGAAATGCAGAAACTCGGTTTTCCACGAATTTGTTTATTTATACTTTTAAAATTTTTCTCGTATATGCTTGATTTATTTAGCCAACATTTTGAAATGTATTTTCAAATTTGAACTTAATTAAATTTAATTCCCGGAAAATTCGTTTCCCTTAGCCATTCGCGAAATTTAATACCCAAAGTTTTTTTTTAGTTCTTTTAAAGTAGACTTTGTTGTATACGACCAACTACAATTCTAATTTATATTTTTAGTTTCGTTGGAAAGCTACAAAGCGAAGTCCAGCCAAGATTATCTTTCAAATGATCATTCCTCCAATTATTTTGATCATCGGGTTGGTGTTGACAAAGAAACTAAACAGTACCAGTGAAAGTAGCAAGGTTCAAAATCTTCGATTCTCTCCTGAAATCTACTTACAACAAGGTTCATCGCTTGGTAGTAGTCTTGAAAGAGTTCTTTGGAGTGCGAAGAGTTTGTCAAGCACAGGTAGGTTGGTTTGTAGAGCTTATATTTGATTAAATTAAATTCTTCTCAATCATTAGTATTATTATTTCATAATGTTTAACCAGAATATTTACGCTTCAGTTAAAGTAAATCACTGATTTTTAGATTAATAAAAATGCGATTTAAAAAAATATATATCGACAAAGTAAAGATTCAGGTATATTCTATCAGTTTTGAAAGTTTTATGCAAATCTGATAAGTCTTTCATGCAATATAAGACCCAAAAGACAGGTCCATATTTCATTTCTAAAATAACATGCCAAACCTATTCCCGACATGTCAGTTATGAAGATTGCGCTTAGATTTACAAATTTACAAATGGAATATTTTATGATCAAACTTGATTGTAAACTACATAATTACCCGAGGTGTGCGTTAATCTTTCTCTTTTTTAAAGAATGAATTAACAATAGACCTTATCGAAGTTTTTTATTTTGCAATGTATGTCGGTATTGAATCGGGGGCAAATTAAAATCTAACGA
>JAYRBV010025860.1:0-10582 GCA_036023255.1 Mitrocomella polydiademata
ATGAATTGTTTAAGTTTGTTTTTGTGAGTGGTGTTGTTTTAAGCCAAAGTAGAGACCCCCCGCAATGACCTCAAAAATTTTCGCCTGCGGCACTATTTTAGGGCTATCGCCCTTAACCTACAGAATTTTCACTCGGTAAAATAATATCCTCTATCCGCCCCTGGGTTTTATACAAAATCTTCCCTATTTTAAGTCTTTTTTTCAAAAAAAGGTACTTTTGTGATCAATTTCAAGACTGCAGCGTCTGTAGTCGGACGCACTTTTCTTCTAGAATTGGGCCTGGTTTTTCCAGGGTAATTTTTACCAACTCCAAGGTTTTCTTGTCTGTGCGACATCCCACTTTGCTCTACTTCACTTTTTAAGCAGCTACAATGGTCTGTGCACAATACTACAGTATTGCTTTCTTATGCAAACTTGCATACTATTACTTGTAGACTAATAACATTGAAAGTCTCGGATTAGCGGATGTTCACGCATGCGTACCCAGCCTCCAAGTTTTTCGGGGGATAGAATATGGAAAAACAGAGTATTGCCTACAGACCACCGCAGCGGCAATTGGCTTAAAAAGTGAAGCAGAGCAAGAATGGGAATGTTTTGCAGACTAGGGTTTTCCAGATAATTTACATCAGTCTTGTCATTCCACGCAGCGCTCGAAATAAGGATTTCACTTTTGCCGGTCAAACATGTTGAGTAATTTACACTTGATTAGTTAGCCCATCGTGTTTCAGTAACCGCACAATTGTTAGCGGCCAATATCTCAAAACATACACCCACCCAATTTTGAAATGCCGGGGTAAACAAGACAAATATCTATTTTGCGTTGGCAAAAGTCTAAATCTTTTCGTATCCTAGCTCAGATTCTGAAGTCAACACTTTGCTTTGAATTATTGGAGAAAATATTCATATCAAAATACACTAATGGCGAGGGTTTTTTGGTGTAAATTAAATGTAAAGGATATCATTATTTTTTTTGCTTTTATAGTTTCTAATCGGTAAATCCTATTGGATAGAAGCTGTCCTAGCTCTGACAAGTATAGTGTCAAGGAAATATAAGTAATAATTCGTTTATAAAAATCATTACTATCAAAACTACTGAAAATTGTAAGAAAACAACGAAGATTGATGAGATATTTTAGGCTTACATTGTTCAACTGCTCAGGTAGCGATGTGCTCACTTCTCAGCCATTTTGGATTTGAGCGGGATTATTTTGGTGGTAGCATGTTTAGCCTGGCACATATGGATTGACTTGCAGTTAACCTCCTATGTTGTTGAAAAATCCTATGTACACCGTCATAGCAAATAACAAAAGAAGTGAACGTGAACGAGTCTATCAGATAAACCGTTTCGGGCTTTTTTGCCCTACTCTTGGTAAAAAAGCCCGAAGCGGAATGATGGGTGAACGTTTGTTTTGTGGTTTGGAAGGACTGATGAAGCGTGAAGGATGCAAAGTTGTTCCTTGGATTACGATTAGGTGTTTTATATATATTTTAAATATACTTTTTTAAACAGGTATCAATTATGAAATAATGCAGTAAAATTTTGACTCCTAATTTTTTAAGCTCCCTTATATTCATTTTTTCTTTTAATAATTTCTATTCTTGATATAAAATTATTTTATTTTAACAGGAAAAAGAGGTGTCTGCGAAGCAGCACATGTAAATCACAGCTGAAAAATTGATTTTGTATATTTGACTGAAATTGGTGTCTGCTACCGCAGACGCGCAGACACCCCAGATACGCGCCTGCATTATATTTGTTTTACAAACAAATTTATTAGAATAAAAGTTAAAAGTGTGATGCTGTACATATTACCGGTATAAGGCAGGTAAAGCCTGGTAAAAAGATAAAGCATTAGTATACATCCTCATTCACAGGACTGGAAATGAATCCACTTTTTGCTGTTTTCAACCAAGGTTCCTCAGTAAAAACTTTGCGGGTAATTTTTTAGATTTAAGTAGTGCTGCTTGTTCAAACATAGGGAAGCACTTAAATTGATGGTTAGTCATTATTAGTATATATATGCATGTATGTCTTTGATATATCAGCAGAAATAAATAAAATGTCTGTAAATATGTTTCTCTTATAAAAAAAATCCTTAGTCTCCATCATGTTAGTGACTAAAGTCCACCATCATGGCCTTAAAAAAGCTCAATAAAACAAACAAACTTCTATTCACTTTCAAAACAAGATAGATAGATATACAATATTTAAAGTGGATAACCCAGAAAAACCCAGTCCACTAAATAAGCGCTGAAGTTATTTCCACTGGAGTCCACAAAAAATCCCTCCCCATGACTTAGAGGACACCAGGGGAGATGAGGACACCAGGCTTTATTCTTCAATTTTTGGGCTGATTGAATTTGCTAATAGTATATACTATGAATCTTTTGAAATTGTCAACAAAAATCCTAATAAAAAACTGTTTTCAGATTGGTAATCACTTTTTTAAAGAGAGTTAATTTACAACAAGAGTGCACCTTGTCCTTTGAACCTCAAAATTTATTTCATTCAAGTTTTGATTGGTTGAAATTTTTTGATTGACTTATAATTATAACATATGTTGAATGTACTTGCATAATTTATGCAGAACTTTGTGTCTGGTGGCAAATCATTCTGTATATATCTTGTTATGTTATACAGCATTGTTATTATTCACAACAACTTTGAAGTTGAGTGTGATGTTAGTTGCAATGTGCTTCTTTGGTTTGCTATTTATTTAGTGTTTGATGTCAAAAGCTGCTTTCATGTTGTGTTTAAAATCAACAATTTTTGTTTATGTTTTATAAACCTTGAGGAGATAAATCTTTGTTTAAACATATCTTTCTGTTGAACTATTTTCAGAGGGGGGTTTTTGGTGTGATTTTAATTAAGCTTGAATGCATGTGTAAGTTTGATACAGTACTGTAATGTATATTATATATACTGTGTATATATGTACTGTATATAAATTTTCCAATTTTTAATTTATTGTGGAGGTTTCAATATGGTATTCTTTCTCACAAATGAAAATTGTAAAATATGAATTACATTGAATATCTGGCACTACTCCAAGACTCATAGTCTCATTGTAAAGTGTCAATTAAGAAACAGTTATATTAATGTTGTCTGGATCATTTTTTGTTTCAGGTTGATTGTCAGTATACATCATGTCATTTTCATCCAGCGATAGTTTCGAAGTTGATTTACTTCTTGATGATGATGACATTATGGATATCAATCCATTCTTTTCTTCCGATGATGAAGATGACAATGATAAGGATTCTGGCATCAACTTAAATTTTTCTCAAAAGCGAGACTCTGGAATTGAAATAAATGAGACCAAAGAAAGCAAAATATTATCAAACTATGATGAACAAGAAAATACAAAAGTAGACATTGAAAAAGTTAACAATGAGCTAAACAAAGAAATAAGTTCTACGAAAGCACCTGAAAAACGACTTCCAGAGAATGAAAATGAAGGCACTTTTTGTGAAAAAAGTCTCAAAAAACTGCTTTCAGAGGGAGCTAATGAAGTCAAGGATAGTGATAATGACAAAGAACGCACCAGAAATCATTCTGAGGGAACCGAAAAACCATCCAACAAATTGTACTGTGTGAAAAGTAAAGATGGAAGAGTAATAAAAGAAGATGACTTGAGTAGGGAATACAGTCGCACCAAGTCAGAAACCAATGGTATGCCTAGCTATACTGATATATGTCTTTCAAAAGTGTTGCATAAAGTTTGACTTTTAAACTAAGTAAACCCTACTAGTAAATAAAAGTATTTTCATGGTACTTTCACCTCATTAGCTTTACCATCACTTGTGTCCTTCTGGAACAAAAAGAAATCCCTGTTGCACAAAACAATGTCATGCCCAAATACCAAAAAGCTGCACTGGCTTCAAGCCTTGGAGAAATCAAAACATGTTGAAGATCCTTGGGGAAAATATGATATAATAGGTAAATATTTTTAATACATTCTGAAGCTCTAGAATAAGTCAAATGGCTTTAAACTGGCCGAAATTTAAAACTTTTATTCACCTTTTCACCTATTATTCAGGTACGTGTCCAACAGAGAGAGCTAAGAGATTTCGATATAATGCATTGAAAAAGAAGTGGGTACAAGATGAAGTTTTGGTTAAAATGCAAAACGAGGTGATATTATTATTCTCCCTGTAATTTCTTTACCAAAATTAATCAAGATTATTTAATATCTTATACTCTCTCCTTTTCTCTTATAGTCTTTTGGACAAGGAGCAATGAGAAAATGTTTCCGCATGTTAGTTTGTACTTTACATAAAGTTTTGATTGCCTATTTTTTATATTATCATTACACTATAGTAAAAGCTGATATGCACTGTGAAAAAAATCTTGTGAACAAAACAGACTGTTTATTGTTGGTAATAATAGACATTTTGTACATTTTATTTTGCTTATTAGGAAGAAGTTGTCAACTATGGTACATTCGAATGATTGGAACTATGCATCAAATATTGTGGCAAAACGCTATTTTGAAGATGATGTAATGCCAAAAATATATTTTGATGATATCAAACTTCAAATGGATGCCAAACTGTGGGCTGAGGAATATAACCGACATCATCCTCCCAAAAAGGTACTTACTTTAAAAATATCTAAACCATTAATTTCTTATTTCTGTCCATGAAAAAGTCTTTTCAGGGCTCTGATCTTTTCCCCATCTTCTAGGTTGATATTATTCAGGTCGCACTTTTGAAAATGCTTGATCGTGAGGATCAACCCTTGTATCATGTTGAACACTTTGTTGAAGGGAAGTATGTGAAGTACAACTCCAATTCTGGATTTGTGTTGAAAGAAGATGAAAGTGTTCGGTCAACACCACAGGTAAATTTCTAATCAATTCATCATAATGTTTGGCTGAGGATGAGTCTGTTTTAGGAAAAGCGATATTTCTCATTTTTGAAATGAAATTGCACTCTTTGTATTGTTGATCAGTGGCCTGATGATAGTGATAGGAAAATAATCTACAGATTGAGTCATTTAATTGGTCAACTATACAATAAGTGTAGGACTGCTGTCACTTTCATTTCTGATACAATTTTTCTTTTAGGCATTTAGCCATTTCACTTTTGAAAGATCTGGCCATCAAATGATAGTAGTTGACATTCAGGGAGTTGGTGATTTGTACACAGATCCTCAAATCCATACAGCAAAAGCTGATGAATATGGAGAAGCAAATCTTGGTAAGAAAAAATAAGTGTGCTTATGTTTCTTGGAGGAAGATGGGTTTAAAATCATAACACGATAATCTTTTTCCTGTCTAAGTATTAAAATTATAGCACGATAATCTTTTTCCTGTCTAAGTATTAAAATTCGTCCCTCGATGAATGGATTGGAAAAGAATTATGGAAAAGAATTATTAAAAGAATTAAGAAGTTTGACAAAATATTCAGTTATTTATAGATGATTTCAGAAATTAAATGATGTGCACTTTAAAGGAAGAAACTTTCGCAGTTCAGCCCACCCGCGAAACTTTTGTATTTCGCGGGAAGAAACTTTCGAATTACATTACAACTACATCTCAAAATAGTACTACGTAGTTCATATTGTTTTTGAAACTTCGCGAGACTAAACTTTCGCGGATGACTCCTTCTAAAATATTTCGCGGATGAATAAGACTTGGGAATTTGACATTTTCTCAATAGGTACTAAGGGTATGGCTCTGTTCTTTGCTACACATGAATGTTCGCAGATTTGTGATGATATGAACCTGGAAAGATTTGATTTATCAGAAGAAGAAATGAAAAGATTGGTACAGATCAGTTCCAGGAGTAGTACAGCTACTGAAGTTAAACATGGTGAACTTTCATCGTACGTATCATATATGCTGTATGTGAAAAGAAATATGAGAATAATATTTTTAGAGGAATATTATTTTACAGACATTATAATATTTTTTGGCTTCAACGAAGGGTTGTAAGAATTCTTGTTCAACATGAATACAAAGTATGATATACACTGCTTATGTTTTAGCCCTGGTGAAAAAATGGCACCAATGTTCGACTTGGTGGAACGACTTATTTCAACTTCTTCCGAAGACTCTGTGAATGTTGAGGAACCTACAAGTGATCCAGTAAGTCCAGTGGTCAACATGGCAGCACCACAATTCGGTAACCATTTATTTCCTGGGCGACAAAGATTGTACTCAGAGGCAGATAGCGGAGTAAGCTCGGTAAGAATATTATTTTTAATGTTTCCTTATTTATTCCGTTGGGTTTCACTTTCTCATCTTTCTATAATGAGCTTTTGTTTGCTTTTGCATTTACAGGAGGACGAAGTCAGCGCACGTGATCGCTTCTTTGGTAACCACGTCAAGAAAATGTCCTGCGTTGACCCAGATGGTGTTATCTGTCGAATGCTTTCCTCTGATACTATCGCTAAGCGTTTGGAAGCGCTCGCCTCATTTGAAGTCGAACAGACGTCGATTTTGTCGCAGGTAAAAAGTCATTATTTTAAGTAGACATAAATATAATGAATAAATATAAATTTAAGAATAAAAATAAATTTAAGAAGTTAAATATAATTTCCTTCTCAGGTTCATTACGATTTGGCGACCTACAATAACATTGGACGTTTCACAGACAGTGATCCAGACCTATCATCCGCGTTGTATCATTTGGAGAAAGCCGCCTTGAGCGGGTCACTTCAAGCCAACAAATTGTTAGCATTGAAGTATTCTCAAATCGCAACTGACGAATTCGCTGATCTGGAAGTCGATGTGAGTATTATTCTGGGAAACAATTATCAGCAAAGCTCTTGTGTGCTATTTTCGTTTGTATTCATTATTCACAATGTCTTATTTGGAAAGTAAATTTTCAAGCCTTCATTCCTAAGTTTGAAAATAAATTCTGGGCTCTCAGACAAAATGCAGCTCAGTATTAAATGTGTGGTCTACAAACTACACAACTTAAAAAAACATTCGATCAAATAATTGCGGTCGAAGGTGTTGTAATGACTTCAAAAAAAATTTTGCAATTAGATGTAGATCAATATCTTATCATCTGTTATCATGCAGGAAAATTATGACAGCGCCATGGATTGTTTTATTGAAGCGGCTACACGTGGCGATAAGGACTCGATGATCCGAACTGCCAAAGCCTTTGACACGGGGATGAATCTTGGATCAGCAAGGTAAACATACGTTTGCATGCTAACTTTTTTTCCATAGTGGCACGCACGAACACGACACGAACATCCATTTAGCAAAGTAATTGGATAGTTGTGTATTGACACAAATACAAAGCTCGTTAATCAGTTTGCATAAATTAACTCGATGATTTATGAGAATTCTTAACGGAACACGAGTCTTAACTATTCTAATTCTGTTTTGTTTACAAAAGACGAAATTGTTGTCCACGTTAAGTTTTTCCGACTCTTTATCTTTTGTTTAAAATCCTCTTTGGATAACTTCGGGAAATATGAAAGGTTTTACTTCCTGTTTCTTGCAGATCTATATCATGGACGAAAGCTTTGAAATGGTACGAAGCCGCCCTCCAACAAAACGAATCTTCATCGAATTGTAATTTCAATGCCAACCCCAATTATGAAATTAACGCCCTGATGGCGGAGATTTGGCTCAAGGGCGGAAATGGAGTAGAGAAAGATCCGAGTTACTCGGGTGAATTGTTTTCGACGGCGGCCGAAGAGGCGATGGGCGCAGGTAAAGGAAAACTATCTAACAAGTATTATATGTTGGCCGAGGAAGCATGGGGTGAGGTCGAGGAGGAGTAAATTATTTGACTAGATGGTTGGTATGTATTTTAATCTTCGTGACCTGACAAGAAATAAAGTTGTGACAACAACAACAAAAAAGAAAAAAAAAAACATTTATCGAAGAAATAAAATATATATATATATGGATGTTTATGCCTTTCAGTCATCCGATACAGGAGGTGAATAGTAAGTTAGGTTAAAAGCGTCGATTCCTGTTATGATTCCTGTGGAATATTTTTACGTCCGGGCAAATCCATTTTTTGCCTATTCATCATGATTTGTGTCACATTTTCTGTTTTAGTTATATATATATATATGTAGATCGCTAATTTCATGCGTCTCGATTGTCTACACAAATTTATACGATATGTACTATGTACTATTTTTTATATTATAATATTTGCGCTCGTTTATGGTACATGCTAGTCTACCCGAAATACTATTTCGGGCTTTTTTGCCTTACTCTTGGCATTGGTTTAGATAAGAGTAGTAGTAAAAAAGCCCGAATTGGTATATCAGGTAGACTGGGTACATGCGAGAATTTATATCTGCCGTGAACCTGACAAGGGATGTTGTAGAATTATTTTCAATCAAGTCCGATTTCGTAAAAATTTATTTTTGCAGTTTTTTTTGCCACACTACTTGTTATTTTATGCACGATGATATATATTGGGAAGAATAGAAGTAGGTTTTTAAAACAAAACATTTCCCTCATTTATTTTCTCCGCTACAAGCCAAGACACACTTTCGTGTCCAATCTTCTTGACTTTGGTCACTTCCACTGTCAGCTTCGAACCAACACTCTATTTTCGTGTCCACTTTCTTGATTTGGTGTTTCTGGTACACCGCGTTCCGTGCTATTTGGCTAGCGCAAGAACGGCTCATGCTCCGTAGTTCTCTGTCTTTTTCAGCATTCTTCTTTCGCAGAAACTCTTCATATTTTGACTGAGTCATCGAGACCGTTTGAATCGTATTCGAAGAAATGAAAATAGATTTTGTGTTATTTTTTGCCGAGAACTTCATATCTTTTATAGTGTTTTTTTGTCGAAGTTGGTCGCATATATTTTGTTCCTCCATCATTGTCTGTCGGCGCTGGTTGACGATCGAACGATTGCATTGGATGAGGTCGGTAACCAGGGACGACCGTCGTGTTTTCTTTGGTGGCGATAAAACCGATTGCGAGATGACGCAGGACAATTTCTTACCTGTAAACACATCACAAGTTGATTTGATAGGTCGCGTCTTCACCGTCTTATTGTTGTTGGAAAAGGCGTTGATGGCAAGAATATTCACACGTTGCCTTTCAATGGTCTTGAAGAAAGTCTTGCGAAAGTTGGGTCGAATGGTCGTCGATAAGACATTGGTTGAGTCGTGAGGCTGTGTACTATTTGCAATTGTGTTGATTGCCGCGATGATATCGCTTGACATGTCTGAAGAAAATATTTTTGGTCAGTTTTGAAAGAAATACTATAAGGGTTTGTCTTTTTAATTAATAAACGGGGGGGGGGGGTCGGAACTTTATTAAATTAATGAAACAAAAAATAGTGGAAAAGTTGAAAAAATGGAGAATTTAGAAGATAATAAAGAATTGAATCACACTGTATTGTAGCTTAGGTGAGAATTGATCATAAAAATCACTTGTCATTAAATTCTCTTTCTGGTACTGCCTAGTACAAACAATTTTGATACGATTATTTTTAGGGTTGCAGTCTTTTTTAATCACACTGTAAATCGCTAAGAGAGGTTTGATAAGGCTTTGTTTTTCGCACGTTACATTAAAGCACTGAGACAATACTGTAAACGTGATAACTGCAGTTTTATTAGGACAGAAGAAGGTTTTGTTGAGATTCCTGTGGGGATATGCTTGAAGAATTTACTTTTGGAGGCCCCTGTGTCCTGTGTCAGTGCCCCAGTCAAACCCAACCCAATTTGAATTCGCATAGAAGGATGATTTCTAATGTTAGTGACCTACCATGCTGTTCGATGTTTCTTTGTTGTTGTATTTGGTAACCTTGACACCAGTCCATCTTTTGAAGATCTGCACAGTTCAACCGTTTTAATGCGTTGATCTCAAGACAACCAAGTACTACTTTTATGGCCTCTAAATTGAACCGAAGGAAAATTAATATTCCAGAGTTGTGTTTTTATTAGCAGAATAAAAATTAATGGTGCAGGAGTGACGATGTAAGACGGTCTTCTTATGAATTGAATTTACCGACACTAGTTTGGTGTTAAAACAACTTCGTTTCGCAAAGCTTGGAGGGAATTTGATTTTGCAATTGGCGAAATTTGGCGGAAATTTAATCTGGTGGTTGACGAAATGTTTTAATATCGTTATACTAATCGCTATCTAAAATACTATCGCAGACCTTTAGAGACTTGGTCAGGAAACTCAGGAGGAGGTACATAAACATCTTGAGCCATCATCAGCAGTTCCTGTTTTTCATATGGTAAACTTCGGCATAACATGCAATATAATACGATACCCAAACTCCAACAATCTGTGAGAAATCCACTGTACTCAGAATGATGGGCGATCAGTTCAGGTGCAGAATAAGCAAATGATCCACACATTGTCGATAAAAGTGATTCCATGTCAACGATACGAGCAAATCCAAAATCTATGAAAAATTCCCTTATTATAGACTAATACTATGTACTGTGAAATGATCACTGGCGAAGTTCGTTGACAGGAGTAACCAGATTCGTAGAAAATCTACGGATCTGGTGGGATTTGAACCTACGAGCAAGCCTAATTACCGGTAGTTGTAGAGCAATTGTTATTATTGGTCAGCGCGCCAGCAGGCTGATCTTTCATCTCCAACTGTTCGTGCGGCATGCGTGCGGCAT
>JAYRBV010025871.1:0-10581 GCA_036023255.1 Mitrocomella polydiademata
CGTAGCGCTCATCTTTTTCATGGCGCAAGCAGTGTACATTCGGAGCGTTCGACGCTACTTTAGTAGCTAGTATATTAATATTATCCAAATATCTTTTTGCAGCAACTTTTATGTTTTTTGTTTGTTTCTTTCTTCTGATATTCTTGTATTTTCAAGACATTAGGTTTGTCTTGCTTTTCTTGCCCTTACTCCTACAAAGTTTGATATTCATCGTTCTGATATTTTCGCTCATATTTCCCTCGCCTAAAGGCTCGTGAAATAACGAAACAAAAATATCAGAACTCGAAATATATATCTCATATTGTACTCGGTACTGTACGATAACTAGTACTTATTTTTGGCTTTGTATTGTAATTGTTGATTTTTGTTGTTAATAGTGTCATTAGGTTTCATTTTGAAATTTTCATTTTCATTCATATATTCATCCCTACAAAATCTTTTAAATATATATAAGCTGTCCGTTTTATAGTCCATTCGTAATGGTTTTGCGACATGAACCCTGGGAACATTTAATAATAATATACTCTATCAGAATAACTAGGATGAGATCTTTCCTGAGGGTTACCACTCTGTTAAGAATAAGTGACCAGAAAGTTTACGGACCTTGTGTTTTAATACCATAATTAGTAACCATGTTTTTTCTTCTTCTTCGTCAAAGAGCTTGAAATCTGTTGTGAATGCTAAAGATGCTGATTTGGACTCACTTAAAACCATCGGTGACGACCTCGTTCAAAAGGGCCGTTCTAGCGTTGTGGAACCATACGAAAAACAAATTTACAAACGTTGGGATGATTTGGAAAAGAAGTTGAACAGTACAGAGGGTATGTTAAAGATGAAAATGAAGGAATTAGATGAACAGGAAAGACAACAAGCTGAGAAGAGGAAAATCATTGCCGAGGAAGAGGTAATCATCTTTCTCAAATTCTGCTCGTCTTATTCTTGAAAAACTAAAAGCGCAACCGAAACTTAAAGAACTGGAACTTGTTCTTGAATTATCATTAGATTCTGTATCATCTTACGGTCAACGAAAGTATTTTTTACAGATTTTAAAAGTCAGCATTCAGAATTTAGACTTTCTTTATAAGCGAAAAATTAGCTTCAAAATAATATACCATAAAATGTTGAATTATTATAATTATTCATTGTCTTGTTTGGATTGAATTTTCATGATTGACTATCTAGTTACACATTCTTATTTGTTTTTAAGAGATAATTTTACCATCGGTTGTGAGAACGTGTATTTCCATGAGAGAGGGTCATCGGAAGAGGAGTCATTATTTGTTCAGAGCATCTATTGACTAGAAGAAGAACACAAGTTGCAGTAATGTAGATAGTATCAGATAGTCAGAGTCTAGTTTTTTAAAAAATCAACTGACGCGAGACTGAAATTCTTGCAGATAACTGATTGAAAACATAATTTAAGATCAATGGCATATAGATCTAAAGGATTTATCTATGCAATTGTTGTATCGTCCAACTGCGCATCGATTAAGCAGTCCTTGTAAACATTATAATCTGAAGATTATCCCCATTTTCCTTCTATATGTTGTTGCAAACCACATGAACAAATAAAAAAATGGAGTTATCATATTCATTAAGAACATGCTATGCAAAGATTATTCTCTATAATTCTAAATTGCTATCTTGTACAACTTTAAATTTGAGTCAAAGCGAGTGGGAACTGTATGCACATGTACGGTTTGATACTACGCGGCTTGTAGACTATGTGATTACTATAAGCACTTATAAAAAACATTAAAATTTGACTCAGTCTCAGTTGTTCTTTTTTTCTATTGTTCTCGATGCCTTTTGTTTACCAATTTTTCTTCCCATGCATCTAGAGAGAAAGAAAAATTTTGGCATTTATTGCAACATCCACAGATTGTATCGAACAATTGAAACGCGTGGTGATGGGTCAGTTAGTAGAAAAGGCGAAGGAACAAATCAATTTGCACAAATTTTGCAAAAGTCATGTTTGCTAATTCATTGGTAATCATCAACATCTCTGTGCATTTCTCGAAAAATATTCATTAATTTCTTAGGTTGTTGTTCGTCCAAACAATCGTGCAGTTGAAGTACATAATGCACCAGACTTTGATATGCTAGATGCCGCAACCAATGAAAATCAAAACAACATCGTCGAACAAACCACCCCTACTAAACAACCACCACCACCAATTTCAGCCAAACCTGCTAAACGATACAAAAGAGAAGAAAAAGGTAAATTCATTCTTACACTCAATTTAACGACCTATTAAAGTTTAAATGATGTACAAGAATCCGTCCGCGCATCTGGACTGATGTAATAATTTTTTTTTCCTTTCCCAAATCTTCTCATTATTAGATTTATTATGAAAATTTAAAAACAATAATACAGATTCGAACTGCAAACTTTCTTTCATTGACAGCAGGGAGTGGAGGTATGTTATCTATAAGGCAAATACATAGCGTACCAAAAAATACAATAAAAGTATAAAGGAAGGACTCGATGTATAGATTTTGTTGAAGTTAGATTAAAATTAGATTAAATGATTTATGCGTATATTAATTTTACACACTACATATTCAATTTGGTCATCATCTGCCTGTCTTGAGGGGAAAGTAAATGTTTATTTGAAATCATTGAAAATAATTATCATTTCATGCTATCATGTTTGATGGATTTTAATTGAACTTGTCATTTTGATATAGTGGTATATTTGGCGATTTATTTTAAGTAAGTTATCACCATAAATAATTTAAGCTACAAATTATTCATAGGTTTCTCGACGTCTTTTCTTGTTTAATCTAATTTTCTTCTATTTTTTGTTATCTTTGTAACGAGTTCATTAGGTAGTATGAAAAGAAGACGAAAAGCAAAATGCACAAATTATTTGAAATTTGCCTGTTTTTGTTTGCAAGTAGAGGAAAATACGCTAATCGATTATGGTTTTGCTTTACATTCTTTTATATATCAAGTATGCAGCTTTTGTTACATAAAAAAGGAGTCCTTAATCTTATTTAAATGAACAATATCTAAAGAGTTGAGAAAAAAACAAGGGTAACATCAAAAGAAGAAATAATAAATAAAAGAAAATAATAAAGCAAAATGAAAATCTTGTCCAAACGTATTTATGAGAAGATTTTCCAAGCTCATGGTGTGTGGACTCTGTTTTTTATTATCTTTAGAATATTATTTATCTTCTTCTTTACTCAAAGTTCCTGAGGTTACCAATCACAAGATATAATTATAAAAACTAATGTACATTTTAATTTTTAGTGAGTGTGGAGCGTGATCTTGAAGAAATGATCTTGGAAATTGAGACTATCGAGTCAACCCTCAACGATTTGAAAGCCAACAATGAAGGCGACTTCGAAGTTACACAACAAAACGCACAGGTATGAGTTTGGGTGATGTGTCCAAGAGACGTTTCTATGGAAGGGTGTATGACGTGTGTGTAGTACATTATTTGGAAGAATGATTTTATAAGAACAGAATTTATCCCTGAACCAAATGGGATTTTATTTCAAATAATGATAAATTGACAATAACGACTAACGGTACAAATTTCTTATAAAAAAGATTACTACATCAACTCTCATCCTGCACTGTGTAACTTCCTTTTACTTCTATGCTTAGAGATTGGAAGATCAGCTCAGCTCACTGCAACCTGACTTTGAGAACTTGATGGGCGAGACAAATAATTTGGGCAAAAAAGAACCAATCTTGAATTTGTCGCGTCGTATGAGCGGTGTTCATACTAACCTATCCATCAGAAAGAAAAGTTTGAAAGACGCAGATTACAAGTTTTATAAAATGAAGACTGACCTCTCAAATATTCAAGTTTGGTTGGAAGAGACTGAGAAAGTTTTGCGTGGCGGAACTGATCAAAATAAGATGAAGGTAATTTTCTTTAATTTTAACATGCAAACGAGGTAAGCTTTTATGTTGGCTTTTAAGTTTCTTTCTGACAGCAGGGTGGCTACATTTTGAGTATCTATTCTTCAGGGTTTACAAAATCTTTCGCCTTTCTTCGAATGGCGCATTTTTCGAATGGGATATCACTTTCCAAATCAAAATGTATTTTAGCACTCCTCCGTAGATTCTAAACGGAATATGGAAACAAGTCCCTATAGTCGGGTTGCGTGTCACGTGAAAAAAATAGCCTGGAAACGATGGGCAAAAAATCCACAGGTTTAGGTGAAGAGACGAGACGTAGGTATTGGGTAGGTAATATACTATGTATATCTCGTTTTTTCAGTTTATTGAAGAGAACATCGAGAAATACGCTGCCGATTTGGAAGCTGTGAATATCAGAGCTGAACAACTTTCAGACATTTGTGCTGAAGAATTGATTCCAAAACGACAAATCGCCATACTTAACAAGAAATTTAAACTAGTCTCTTATCAATTTGAGCAAATTCAAAGACCAGAAGAAAAAGGTCAGTAACTAATTGTTTTGTCTGGCAATGTGCTTCTCGGTTCAACCATAACCATAACGTTTTTTCATCAACATCGATATTCTATTTTCGATTTATATTGAAACATTCTTTACTCTATAGAAACAACCTATAAGATCAGTATCGAAACTGGTGATGTCTCTGATGCTGATACCCGTGCAAATGTCAGCATAAAACTGTTCGGGGAGTACGGCAATAGTGATCAGTTACAATTACGTCAATCTGAAACTAAGCGTAAGAAGTTCAATCAAGGACAAGTTGATTTGTTTACCTTTCGTGAACAGCCATGGCTTGGAAAACTTTCGAAACTACGCGTATGGCACGATAATGAGGGTGTAAATCCTGCCTGGAATCTGGCTAGTATTTACATTCTTGATGAATTGTCAGGGCGTCTATTTTGTTTCGTCTTTGACTCATGGCTAAGTAAGGAAGCAGGGGCTGTTTTGAAAGAGATCCCAGTTGGTGCAATGTCTTTATATAAAGAAACTGGTAGGTTTGACTGAGTTGACTTTTCAAGTTTTATTGGTAGTAAAAGTTTTATTCTTCATATCATTCCGAAGTCTTCTTTTATTCTCCTGTTGCACTGGAGTCATCCTGTACTAAAGTTCTATAGAATATTTCTTATCAGTTGTGTTCAACTTATGAGTTGACTTTTCAAGTTTTATTGGTAGTAAATGAAGTTTTATATGTTGATCCTCCTTTATTTTGGAAAGTTTTATTCTTCATATCATTCCGAAGTCTTCTTTTATTCTCCTGTTGCACTGGAGTCATCCATGTACTAAAGTTCTATAGAATATTTCTTATCATTATATATATTATATTATATTATATATATTTCTTACTTCATATTGCAGCCGCTGATATTTTGGGACGTAAACACAAATTCATCGAGGTACATTGGTTATTCGATATGTTGAAATTGGCTTCAAATGATAATAACAGAGTGAGATCAGTCGTCGAACTCGTCACAGAAATCAAAGAGGTGATTTCAGCCGTTGGAAAGATTCAAGAAAGTTTTGACGATGCTAGTTTCTCAAAGAAACCTTTTGATGACCTTGAAAGACAGGAAAACATACTTAAAGTAAGAGTAATAACTTCTAAGTTCCTTCAAACTATACTAATGTGCTCGACGAATGCCATGGTTGTCGAACTAGTTTTAAATCGATCTCAAATCGTCTCCCAAGAAGTGCGAAAGGAAATGCTAATTATCTATTTTCCATTGATTATGTTCAGGATATTGAGAAGCGTATGGATCGCATAAACCCATCCGTAAATTCGTTAATGATGATTCAGCAACAATATTTGAACCAAACTACAGCGGAAGAAATGCATTCAATTGATGTTCATTTGACGATTATGTGTGCACGTTGGAACGCTTTAGATAAAGAATTTCGCCAACGATTTGTAGCTGTAGAAAAGAATGTCGGTATATGGCAACAATTCAACGACGATGTCAGCTCTATGGCGTTGTTTTTAACCAAAGTCGAACAACAAATCAACGACAATAAGAAAGACGATATTGAAAAGGTATACTTAGATCGTTTGAAGCAAGGAAGCATGAATATGTACATGCGAGTCTCATACTTTCACGACACCGGTGGAAATTCAAATTGCATCGCCTTTATAATGATTTAAACTTTATATGATATCGACCCTGTTACACGGTAAATGATATACTCAATGATCAATCATTTACTCTCTAGGAATTGTATGATGATATCAACCGAAACGAATTTCGATTAAACAATTTGAATGATATTGGTGAAACCATCATATCCGAATGCTCAGACACAAATGTGTTGAGAAACAAGTTGGATTCTATGAATACACGTTGGACTGATATGATCAATAGTTTAAACAGCAGAAAATTAGGGTGAGTGTGTATAGTCCTTTTAATTAACTGATGTTGGAAGGTACGATTGTCCATGGCAACAAAAATGAAGTTTACAATGCACTTCATTCTTCACAAATATTAGCAATCTTTTATACCTTACAGTATCGAATAGTGGAATACTTTATCAAATTTTGCTTTGTTGCAATACGAAAGAAATTATAGTTTTTTATTGCCTATAGAGCCTGAATTTTTTGTTAGTATTCCAATGATTAGAACGATAGTTATTTCATAGAAATGTTTAATGGAAGTAGAGTAAGAAGTGATGAAGTGTTGCTTGTCATTACAAGATAATCTTTTCATCCTGACCATTAATGACTTATCAAGGTTCCACTTCCAACTAATGACAGGGATTTTAGAAGTATTGTAAAGTATTTAAAATATTGACAAAACTAAATGGTTAGTCTTTGCAAAGGAATTATAATCCTACAGGACGATGTCGCATTTGATTTGACTCTTATCGTTTTCTACAATCAAGCGATGATATGATAAGCGTCGAGGGAGGTAGTTTGGCATTCTACAAGCCAACAAAGTTGACATTCATGTTGTGTCACTATTTGAACTGAGTACACGGAAACGTTTTCTCTGGCAAAAAATAAGCAATTGAAGTATTCTTATTGTTAAAAGGCATCAATCTGCTTCCCTGCAGAGAAACAAACAAAACTTCATTTGAAAATATATAAACACATGAATTTGATTTCTTATCATAAAAGATTTGATTTTCAAGTTTCCATGTTGACAAGAATACTTTAAAAGCTTTCTAATTGTTTGTAATGATGGACATTTGTGAATTGTATGGGAGAGCAACAACAGTGGAAAGAGGGCCAACATATTATACAGCCGTTTACTATTTCCAAAGTAATAAATCATACGTGAAAACACATGGACTTGTGAATGGCCTTCGTAGTAACAGTTTCAAAGATGAAAGAATAAGGTGAAATTAGTGTGTTAAGTTTGTATAAAGTGTCCTTTTATTATGCCACGTCCATCTAATGTTTGTGTATAAAGTGTTGATAACCTGACAAGTCTTGTGCAGCAAACTAAGCGCCAGTCATTCATTTTGTTTCTGTTTTAAACGTTTGTAATAATATAGGGCTTAATTCAATGTAGATGCTATTAGAAAGGGCGAGTTTGTTGCTTGTAACGCTATTTTGTTTGATATGATTGACTAAAATAAACTATGTACATTGTTCTGTTTTTCAGCTGCTCGCTTTCATAATTATATTCTTTAGATTTTTGCCTTATGAATATTTTGCTTGGCAAAGTTAATTTTCTCGGTCATTAGTTGTACAGCTCCAATACAGTGATTTACCTAATTTCCAGAGCGACGAGGAAACGTTTTAAAAACAACGAAAATGTTCATTCTACATGTTTATATGTATAAGAAAAAAATTGACACCATACTAACTTACAAAATTTATTTACCATTGATCTGAACTTAAAAGCCTATTAGAAATACAAGAATTTATTTGTTACTTTGCTAAGCCTTTCGATTAGAGAAAGCTAAGTTTATGTACTGTAGTTATTGTTACATAGCGTAGCATAGCCTAAAACACTTTGAAATGCTTACATGGCAGTTAGTTCACCATGTGCTACATATTTTTCTTTCGCACAAATATGGGGGTTTGAAAACGGTCTTGATTTTAGCGTCCTTTCAAAGTGCTTAATTTTTTTATAAAAGCTTGGACATGGATGCTGCGAGTTCTTTGAATAATTTTATAGATGAATTCTTACAGTAAAAGATGTGTTGACTAGAAAAGAAAAAGTTTAAAGTAAAATTAATCTGTACTTTACAAACTTGTATTTACTTCTTATAAAGAGCCTGTTGGATTTTCCTGCAGGTAGTAAATAAATTTCTTACATTACATTAACTTGAAAATTCTTTCTGTCACAAGGTACCTGATGAATGATTCAGAAATCAAAGTTTTTGTGGAGAAGTCCGACAAAATCAAAGAGAATTTGAATGGAGCCTCCAAGTTGGTGTACAACACCAAACCACACCCTGTGGATAAAGAAGCATTGAAGAATTACTTTCAAGATTTACAGGTTTGCAACTCGTTATTGTTGTTTTTATTCCTAATACTTTCTTACATACATTTGTTATGTAAATTCTTTGAGCGTTGATCACGAGAAGAGCAAATATACAGGGATCTGATTGGTTGCTGGCTGATCTTAAATTAGTACTCTATACTACAGTGCAATGTCTTTTCAGGGATGTAAGAAAGTTCTAGGGGAAATCAGGAGTGAACTGAGTGGTTTGAACGATAGTTGCACAAAACTACTTAACCGCAAAGATCTATCAACTGGACAACTCGATGAAATTACTCTTCGTTCCAAATCCATCAACAATCAATTAGAAGACGTTTCTAATGGATTAAGTAAGTCTCTTTTTCGTCCAAATAACTAAATTATACTCTATCAGTTCTTCAGACTGCAAATGTTATGATTATTTTTTTATTTAGGTAAAAGATTAGGAGTGATCGAGGGAAATTTCGAGCGTGTCACTCGTTTCCTGGAAGAACTTGAAGAATTATCTTCGTGGATGAGTAAAACCAGGGAACTGTTAGAAGGACATAAAGAAAATAAACCAGGATATAACGTCGACCCTGAGGTATTAAATATAAATTTCATGAGATTTTCATCAAAGTTAATATTATTATGTTGTAAGGATTGCTTATTTTACAACAGTGTATGATCCTTCTTTCTGCACTCAATTGATTTACTGTACTATTTTTTTTTTAATTTCAGATGATGAAAAAATATCTCGAGACACGTAAAGGGAACGTACTTTCCATCAACGATCTACTGAAGGATTTCAAAGCCGAAGGAGAGCTAACGAGTGGAAATTTCCCGAAGGCCGTCGGAGAGAAGATCGCGCGGTTAAATGTGGACTGGCAGATCATCATTCGTCTCGCACTTGCACTAAAGGAACGGCCTGTGAGTGAAGAGATGGTGGTTGCAGAAGCTGTACAAGAAAGGGAATCAGCACCACTTATGTTTGAAGCCATGCAAACTTCAATGACAATGACCACAACAACTACGACAGAAGGATATAAAATGGATGGTAAGAAAAATATTTTTTCCTTCAAAAGTAGACGATTATAGTAATTAGGTAATACTGCTAACAGCAAGTGAATTTTCTTGACGACTATTGAGTTTTAGCCATATTGCTCTCTGTCATTTTGATCTTCATAGTAATGATGAATCAATGTGAACTTAAAGGTTATTTCTTTGTTATCCCCTCATTTTAACAAGAACCAGTTTTATATTTGTCCACTGAAATCTTTGAAGATCTTTAATTCCTTTTATTTCTTTTGGTAAGAATCCATTATAATAATCGTTAAAACTTATTAAATGTAATCTAAACAAACTTCTGAGTAATGAATTTCAACCACAAATTGATAGACAACTAAACAAGGCTAATTTCCTTTATTTCCTGTGTGCAGTACATTTTACTTTTATAACTGACGTCCAACCGACATCACTTGAACATTTGTAATGTACAGCTAATGTTTAGAACACATTGCAATTAGTACATCATTTTAATTAGTGATCTATTATCATGTATATCATAATAAAAGAACTCAATAGGACATAACATCAATGATTATCCTCTATTGATTTTATTTTTTCATTTTGTAGTAGACTTTGGTGTTTCAAGTGACTTTGACAAGAACGCTGCACAACTACACGATTGGCTAAAACTTGTTGAACAGAAGATAAAAAGCTTAAATGTTTCGGTTGGCGATGAAGATGATATGTCTTCAGCCTTACAAAAACAAGCAGTAAGTTTTATCCAAAGAATTAGTTCAAATTCCTGTCTTACTAGTAATACGCGTTGATTAGTTGAATATTAATTAAAAGTTGATAAAAAAGAGCCTTTAAGTTGTGCGGAGATAAGCGTCATGAAGAAATGGTATGTTATGAAGAGCCCACAAGTCCTGCAACAGGTAAAACTTGAAGTGTGGATATTGAACAAGAGTTCGGGATATGTATTTTTCGTATGCATGGCATTTAGTAATGTTTCTCTTTTTTTACCTTGCTCGTATAAGGTTAGCAAGTACTTCTTAAATGACATTGTTGTTTTTAAACCTGGTGATTGTTTTAGGAAGTGATGATTTCCCCAGTTGCACACACTCCTCAGAGTATGAGATTTTATCCTGTACTACCTAAGAAATATTCTTCTGGTACCTCCCAGTACCTCAGATTTAGGTGGAAGTTTGTTACTTTAAGGGGATTAATGAGTTCGC
>JAYRBV010025882.1:0-10175 GCA_036023255.1 Mitrocomella polydiademata
TTTTACAATTGAAACAGTGGGGTTGCTTTTACCTAAATAAGCAAGCAGTCACAGAATAGTGTTTGTAAAATAAATCAGGCCAAAATCTAACTCACTTTTTTCTTTGTCTGATTTTTTTTCAGAAAACAATACTAACAACGGAAGGTCATCAAGATGAAAAGAAGCCATGCAGTATACAACACCCAAGACAGTATTGATACCAGGCAAATTCCTGAAAGGTAAACTATTTTTCAACATCCCCACATAAGGTAAATCTATCATAATATTTAAAGTGTATAGAAAAGGTCACATAAAACAGGTATATGTATATTCATTGTTTTATAAACAGCTATCTTTTGATTATTTTTGTTGAAAAAAACTATACCATGTAAAACTATACCCTGTAAAATAATATTAAAAGAACTAACAGTTTATATTATATAAATGTTGATCCAAAAATCAGTCATATCACTGGAAAGTGATCTTACCAATCTATTGAAGGAAATGCAACAGATTGCTTGTTCACTTTCACACTGCTAAAAAGTTTAGATCGTGTTGCATTCATTTATGTAGATTTGTAGTAGTTTCTTATCAATAGATTATGCCTACAATTCTTGATGTACAGATATACTTTCTATTCATTTGATAGTCTTTTCGATTAGAGGAAGATTGAGCTTTGATAGTATTTTTTGAAAAAAAAGAAAGTATAAGTATAGTATAAAGTATATATCAAGCTTCTGTGTACTTAAATCAGGGTGGCCACTAGTCCTGGAAAGTCCTGGAATTTGTTTTAGTCCTGGAAAACAAAGAGAAAGGTTAGGAAAGTCCTGGAAAGTCCTGGAAAAGTACTGGAAATTTATTTAAAGTAGCCATATACATTTTTGCATTTGATATTGGAGTTCATTTTGCCGAGATCTGGAGGCTTAATATATTTTAAATTTTCTTTGCTCAGGGCTGACCATGGCGGCCCTTCGTATGACACAGAATAAAGCTCTAATTTCAAAGACAGCATTGAAAATTGTTCCAAGTTCTTGAGCTTACAGATTAGTTTTTCCCTACTGAAATGTTTAAAATGTCCTGGAATTTGTTCATCAAATTTGAGTGGCCACCCTGTAAAAATATCGGAGCAAGCGATCTGGAAACAAGACATCTGAATTTCTAGGAAATTTCTTAATTTGTTTCGTTACAACAAGTTAGGATTATGAATAATTCAGTTTTATAGATAGATAGTAAGATAGATTTTATTTTTTATTTAAGAATCAGCATGAATGTTTAATGAAGTTATTCTTTGTATTATAACCATTCATAAAAAGCATTTTTCCAATGGCGTTTTTTAACACACCTCTTCATGTTTAAAAAGCAGCAGATTTTCTTTCTATATGTATGGAGTTCATGGATTTGCTGAAATAAGAAAGAAATCGTTATTTTATCTTGGGAATTAAGTATATAGTTGACTATAAAAAGTCTTCTGAGTTAAAATGTGTTCGGTGTATGGATTTAGTGTTTTAAAAGAGGTTTTAAATTGTAGTTTAAGTGAATTTATTAGTTTTTTGATAGAGAGTTTGGCTTTTATCAAGTTTGTTTATATGGGACAACCTAAAAAGAATATCTGAAGCAAAACTCTTGTAAATCTTTATTTCACCAAAAGTGGGTTCCGTGGCTTGTTTTTATTATGATCGTATTTTTTAATGTTTGGTTATGTTTATGGATGTCTTTTTAACGTTATTCGAATCGATTTGAAAAGACCCACTGTCATATTGCGGAAAATCATCACAGTTTTTGTTTTAGTGCATTTTCTCCTTAGCAGTAACAAAACACTTCCTTCTTTGCTGACGTTGTGCCAAAATGGGGTTAAATGCAGGATTTCATAGCTCAAATTACATAACATTAACCAACAGTACATTATATAGTCGTTCTGATAACATCCATGCTTTAAATTGCATTTTTATAGCGTGGATATAAATAAGAGACCATCAGCGGGAATATCTATTAGGAGAAGTTTTCTCGAATTAGCTCACACAGTTGGGAACTCTTTACATTGGCTTCTTGTATTTAGCTCCACATTCTCTTCATTTGTTCCATATGATTGCTTAGTCTGGTTAATATTGGTCCGTCTTTATTGTATACTTTCAATAGGAAAGATTGATATAACCTACTGCTGTGCTTGTTTCGTGCTGAACCGTCACTAGTTGTATATTCTGTTGTTACTAGAAAGCCGGGTGGTCTTTTTATAGGTAGTCGTAAAAGGAATATAGAGAATTTTTGATAATATCTTGAAAGATTGTTAGAATAACACAAAAAAACATGAGTTTCCAGTCTCCAGTTCACAAGAAATCAAAAACAAATGGTAGCCATCAAAACGGTGGCCCCCAGAATGGTCATGGAAAAGTAGAAAGCAACTATAATCAGCTGCATAATTTCGACAAACGAGATATAGAAGAAAGGTAATTAACGATAAAGACAGTTATCACCCTACCCTACACATCCCCCACTCCTCCTCCACCCCGTGTATGGCCTTGTTTATCTTTCTTTTTTTTGAATTTTTAGGATATTTGTCAATCGAAGCTTGAGCTTGGAAAACATCAAATTCTTTGGCTTTGATATGGATTACACACTTGCTGGTAAGTCGAAGAATAAGGAGTATAATGAAAGTTCAGTGACAAATTTTCGCAAATTCGTGGACATTTATTTATTCTCCCGAACTCCTTTATTCCGTAAACTCGTATTAATAGACCTTATCGAAGTTTTTTAATCAAAGTGCATGCTGGTACTGTATCGGGGATAGTGACGTCATGCTTATTCTCAAATGACTTTACATTTATTACTTACGGGAGATGACTCTTTCAAGTAGAACAAAGCGTGATTCCAATGAGTATCGTTAGATTTTAATTTGCCCCCGATTCAATACCGACATACATTGCAAAATAAAGAACTTCGATAAGGTCTATTGCTTAAAATTTGACACTTTTTTGGATGCAAAAATAGGGGAATTCTTTCGCGGAAGTAGATTCCCGCGAAAAGTTGCAAAATCTGTCATTCTCGAAAGTTTTTTAGGCCATAAGCTTTAAGTTTCTTCCTTTTTAAAACTATCAACCCTCTCGTTTCTTTAGTGTACAAATCACCAGCGTATGAAGAACTTCAATTTGGATTGTGTGTTGATAGATTGGTAGAGCAAGGATACCCGGCCGTATGTATAGCTAAGAAGCTTATATTATTTTCACTACCGAAAGCCTCACGGCGGACTATGCTCAGCGCCTTAACCACTCGGCCACGTAACTTTCAGTAATAAATGAGGATTGCTTTCCGTATGATGACGTGAAGAAAACCTTCGGTGATTGTGGCAATATGGTTCATATTTTTCGCGTTTTATTTTTCAGGAATTGAAAGATATCAAATATGACCCCACATTTCCTGTCAGGTATAAAGAGACAATAATCTTTATTTTTTTGCTGTTTTTATTTTTTAATATTTTTCACATATAGTTTTTAAGCGTCTCAATTTCAGATCAGTGATCATTTTATAGAAAAACCTCTTAAATGTATTTGTAAAATTGAGGCAAAGTCCTTCAAACGCCTCGTTATTCCAATCTATTTTGTGAGGTTTTTGCACGAAACTTTATTTTTTTTTATTTTAGAGGTTTGCTGTTTGACAAATTGTACGGCAACTTACTGAAGGTAATAATGAAAATATTTAGTTGGCGCTTTTTCCATATACTCTTTCACTTTACAATGGAAGGCATTTCAGCGACTTATTTAGAATATAGCCATACATAGTCACACACGTAAGACGGAGGGTTATGATTACTGTCAATCACACTCCTCGGCAGAGGCGTAACTATGTTTCAAATATGCTGATTGCGATTTTCGTGTACTACGTATTGTAAAGACTTACTTTTCATGTTATTCCCCCGTTGCATGTGGAGGAGAGTGTTCATTGAGAATTTGTAGCGAACCGAACGTGATTATTTTAATGGTAGTGATTTTATTCTAGGTTGATGCGTACGGGAACATCCTTGCTTGTATCCATGGTTTCGAATTTATTTATGGTGAAAATTTAAGGAAGTACTACCCTAACAAATTTGTTCAGGTAAATTAAACCATATCTAGTTTGAAGGGAATTTCCGATGCTGTTATTTTCTTCATAGTTATATTGTCGAACCTCGCGTTTTTTTTCTTCTTATAAATTCTGTACTTCTTTTTATTTAGTTTGAAAAACAGCCCCGTTTTGGAATTCTGAACACGTTGTTTTCGTTACCGGAAATCTATCTTCTTGCGACCTTGGTGGACCTTTTCGATAATAAATTGCCAGAATTTATCAAGTAAGTCGGTTCTTGCTCGAAACAACGTGGAAATGCTCTCCATCGAAACTCGAAACGTTCAAAAAGTGTACAGATATATGCAAAGTAACACCATACTAATTTCTAGCCATACGTGAACTTATGAACATTTTTTTCCATACTGTATGTATCAAATTATTATTAGCGAAGTAGCCTTTGCTAAGAATGCCCCCGTGTCAGGCTTAAGCTGCAATTGACCAAAGCAAAATAAAGAAAATGCTTTCAAATAGTTGGGTCTAAAAATTTTAAGCGGTTGGGTCTAAAGAAAGGCAAAAGGTTTTTTTAAGAACATGAAATCAAGTTGTGTACTAAGTATCCTTTCCCAGGGCCACCAGTTGATTGTGTAGAATAACTATTTTCGTCATATTAATTACAGAGTAAAATCTCTATTGCTTTTTTGCTTTCTTCCCATATAAATTAGAAAAGATTGTTTGTAGAAGTGCAAATCTCTTTTCCATTATTAACACTGTCTGAACACAATTCTAATACCCGGTGTTCCAACTTCCGTACGGTCCGGTATTGTGTAAATCATTGAATTAAATGCTTGCGTACACCGGACAATACCATATGGTACGGTCTGTCAAGTGTTCAATTTCAAAATATTTTAAACAAACTATCCGGTGTATTGGCGGCAGGGTCGTTCTCCTGCTTCGTGGCGAAACTTGCATATATATTTTTTGAAGCTTACTGTGTACATTTTGTTTTAGACAAAAAGATGGCATTAAAAAAGCCGATGTGGTTATCTCGTACAAGAGCATCGGACAAGACGTAAGAATGGCAATGGATTGGCTTCACCAGTCGGTACGTAACTATATAGTAACTCTGATTGCAAATTCTTCTTAGTTTCCTATACACCAATCCGGGGTTTTTCTCCGCCATCATGATTACGCGATGTTTGGAGATTTCGCTAACTTGTCATAGCAAAATCGTAAACATAAAGATGACATCGTTAGTCTGTGCAGAAATGTGTATTGTCAAAACTAGGCCAATGTAGAAGTAGTACACTGGCCTAGTCTTGTTCATTAAGAATTTTTATTTAATTGTTCATATTCTTTTGTTGAAATTGAGACTTGATATACTTGGTCTTTAAAAAAGTTTTGTTTTCTGTCCATCCCAAACTAGTACTCATTATTCTCCCGCAGTTCAGAAACCCGCCCGTATTGGTGTATAAACTTAACAGAATTTGATTTTGCGGAACAGGGGGAGGGGGCACATTATTATCATAAGTTTTGTTATTGCGCGAAACAGGCAGAATTCTCATTCATACCAAGTATACCGTTTAACGGTTACATACGAACAACATACGCATTGTATACGTGGTCCATACGAATTGCATACGATACTTTCGCAATGCAAGAGCTTCTTGGCATATGGTATACGGACATTTTCCTGTAAGGATCGCGTATGAGTTTTGCTACATTAGATTCGTATTGACTTCGTATGCTTATACAAAAGACATCACAACTGTATACGAAAATAAATGAATGTCTATACGAACTGTAATCGTAAAAACGCATACGAAATATTGAGACGCTCCCGTAGAGATGTAGATGTATCGTGATTAATTTGACGAATATGTTTGTTTTTTTCTCCATGTTTTAGGGCTCACTTAAACCAAAAACCATGGAAGATCCGGAAAAATATATCGCCAAAGATGTAAGAAGCACAATCCTATATTTATCTTTGTTTTAGAGTTTTTAAACAACAAACGGCCAATTTATTGAAGTATTTCGTTTTTCTCCGTTTATTCAAACACTTTTATTCGTTCTTTTTCAGCCACGGATTCCAAGACTCTTATATCGGTAAGTCGAGAAACCTTTATTATTACTGCCGAATGTTTAACCAGCAAAGCCTTCTCGGTACTAAGAAGTAATTTATAGTACTGAGTAGAATTTTATCAATAAGGGTCTTTCCTACGTTGCGAAACACCGGAAACGATCCTCGTCACTGTGACCGGTGGTGGACCCCAACCAGCAGGTTACGAGCCTATAGTGTCCCAACCACTCGACCACAGCTCCACTGAATGTATCAAATTATAAATACCTACTTTAGTTGTATGTCTTCAATAAACTGGATTTTTATATGTTATAGATTGCGAAAAACTGGTCGCAAAACCTTCTTGGCTACCAATAGCGATTACAAATATACAAAGGTTTGTTTCCGAAGTATTTTTAAAAGTGAAACTTTCAGCAGTTTACATTTAGAACCTCCTCAATAGACCTTATCGGAGTTTCAGTTATCGTGATGCATTCTGGTATCGTATGGCCCTTTCTGAATAGTCATTCCCACATGTATAATTCGCTTGAAAATATTCTTTAATTCCTAAGAGAGGGCTATCGACCAGAATGCACCACGATAACTGAAACTCCGATAAGGTCTATTAATTTTGTCTCCGTAAGATTTTTAGCTGTGTAGCCGTGTGCAATAAATACTAGGTCTATTGGCCGTTAAACCTTTTATCAAAATGGCGGAAGTAACATGTTTTTGTGGTAATAAAATCGCGGATAAAAGGCACTTTCTCAGATTCGTTGCAGAGCGCGTTAGAGAATCACAGAAACAATAATTTATTAATTTCATCGTCTTTTTCATTTTAGCAAGTCATGACATATCTTTGCGACTACGACGAAGGACCTGAGGTATAGAAAATATCTTAAGAACAGTCATTACTTTCATAAAATCAGTCCGGCATATCTTGACTGGTTCCGTTATTGCAATTTTCTTGGTTACAACCTGTGTGAAGTGTTTTTATCTAAAACAAGTTTTTTTATACATATATTTAGTCCGGAATGTCGAGAATTGATTGGAAAGATTTGTTCGATTTGATTATTGTCAGTGCTAAGAAACCATTATTCTTCGAAGAAGGTAAGCTGTTGTTAGAATCTTCTTCGCTACCAGCTGCGTCTTTTTAATGGTTAAGATTTCCTTTTAATTGTTAATCACACTTCCCAGCAGAAGCTTGATTATACGTCTATCCGGAAAAAGTACAACTTTTATATTAGTCTGAACAATGAATTGCATATATTGCCATTAATTTTACCGAAGATAATTTTTTATTCGAGTCTTGGGACATCTTGTTTCGAATACCATATTAATATTATTAAAACCATATTCATTTTAATTTTAGGCACGGCATTACGACAGGTTGACCAGGTTGGTTTTAAACAGTTATTATCATTTACGAAATTTTGACCCAGGATAGCCGCGAATTGACAGTTTCCGAAAAATTTTGCGGGTTTTTAATTTCGCGAAATGGCAATATTTGAAAATAAGTGAATAAGTTCGCGAATAAGTAATTTTTCAAAAATTTCGAAATGGCAATATTTGAAAATAAGTGAATAAGTTCGCGAATAAGTAATTTTTCAAAAATTTCGCGGGTTTTTAATTTCACAAGCAACCCATTTCTTAAAAATTTCGTGGTGGCAGGACGAGCCTAGCGTCTTAACCACTCGGCCACAGCTCCACAGCTTCCTTAACTCTCCTTTTCTCTCTGCATTTCCTTCGCGTGTTGCTTTTTTTTTTTATCCCTTAACCAGATTTCTCGTCTTTCAGGAATCAGGATCACTTCGTATTGGAAGGTATACAGGCAAACACGAACAAGGATTCATTTATTCCGGAGGTTTGTATAATACCTCTTAATTACCTTATATAATATACAGAAATCTTAGCGATTTTGACTATTATCGCCAAAATTGAAACCACTCTTTTTTCAATAAATTCTTTTGCGCAAGTAAATATAAAATGTAAGGGTGAATATTTCTGAATTTGCGAAATTAAAAAAGGCGATAAAGATCTTGCTATAAGAAATCACAAATACCTTATCGAACAAAACAATGTCGGACAAAAGTGACGATATTTTTCGGAGGTGACGAAAAATTATGTCCGACGAAATGCTTTGTCCAAAACCAACTTTTCAAAATTGGCCTAGATTGGCCTAGATTAACTAATTTCTGACTATATCACTATTGTTTTTTAGATAGCAAATCAGAAAGCTGATAAATTATTTTACAACAAATTATTTTTCTACCGTGAGCAATAATTAGCTTTCGCATACATTTGCCAAAATAATAGCAAATGTATGCAAAAATCGCCATACGACACCAGGATATTGTTTCCGCGATTGTCAGTATTATCAAAGAAGCTATTGTTTAGCCCTGGGATTGAGGTTGCATCAAGACTAGCATTTTTCACTTTTGGACCAAATTGGGCCCAAATGATGACGTCACATGTCAAATTGTAAATTATCTTAGCAGAATCTTATTCAGCATGATTCGTTTAGTCAACATGCCAAATTTCATCAACATTGAAGCACTTTTCACTTTTGGACCAAATTGAACCCAAATATGAGACGTCACATGTCAAATTATAAGTTCTCATAGCAGAATAGCCTAGATTAGATTAGCCTAAATTTGGTTAGCTTGTTGAAACACGCTCTCATTTCTTCTCTCCCAAAAATCTTGTTACCAGAATTCATATGTATGGGAAGGTCTGGTATCCAGGATAATATTTGGTTAGTTTAACTTAAATACACCTAATATACTAAAGTAGGCTCTTACAAAAAGAAAAGTATTGTAGGTTTGGTAAGCTTTCTATGCAGTGATTGATTGCTTTCTTCTTTAGTTCAGGACAAGGTTCATAATAAAAATTCATAAAAAAATCAGGAAGAAAATCAAAAAATCTGTAAATTAATTTATATATTATTTTTAGTTTGTTTTCAGCCCTTTTATGATAACTATACCCCTTTTAAGGATAAATTAGCTAGGAAACCTGGCTTTGTATTCTCTCTATACGCGCTATTCCGCATGATTCCGCACCGTTCCGCACTTCTTATATAAAGCATATTTCTTTAGGTGACGAAAATTTTGTCCGACATTGTTTTGTCCGATAAGGTAGTCAAATTTTAAAATACAGAATTGAGAAATAACTTTTTTGATAAAATTAGTTATAAAAAGAAATCTCAAGAAAATACTGCAATACCTAATTATTTATTCTAGGAAATTCAGAAGTATTTTCTGAGATTCTGGGTGCAGAAGGGAAGGTTGGTACTTGTTTTTGTTTTTAAATTTTTTGGACGCTGAACTCGGGATCGAATGATTCCACTCTGTCGTGAGGCTTTCGGGGGTAAACGTCAATGTAAATTTGTCGTGTATTCAATAAAACCAATCCAATTAATTACCCTAAAACTTTATAATAACTTTAGTCTGATCCCTCTCGTGTAAAACTGAAGAGATGATTTGAAAATGTTATTAATTATATTTGTTCAGGATATCCTGTACATTGGAGACCACATATTTGGAGATATCTTAAAATCTAAGAAACAACAGGGCTGGAGGTTTGTCATTGTTTCTTTCCCAGTTCGTATGTAAATAAACAGTCCCTCGTATCACTTATGGCATCCAATAACCATGTAGAAATGTTCATGTATTTACCTATTACCTTAGTTTGCTAGACTTTTACTTTTACCTATGAGACTCTTAGTCGTAGAAAACAGACTGAACTGTCTTGCAGAGAACAAACTATCATAAAATATGGTTTGTTCCGACCGTGTCTTATAAAACACAAGATAAATTCATCGCTCAGTACAAAAATTTGAGAGTAGTAAATATATTGAGATGTTAGTGCCTCTAAAAATAAAACATTTTCAACAAGATTGTATACTTCATCCAAGTAATGGCGATTTTTTTCAGAACTTATTTGGTTGTTCCAGAACTTGCCCAAGAATTGGACGTATGGACAGACAAAAGAGGTACGTGTATTTCTGTATGCCTTGTACCTATTTCTTTATACCTTGTACCTATTTCTTTATACCTTGTACCTATTTCTTTATACCTTGTACCTATTTCTTTATACCTTGTACCTATTT
>JAYRBV010025893.1:0-10577 GCA_036023255.1 Mitrocomella polydiademata
CCACATATAATTGTTTCTTTATTTTCGGTTGAAACTATATCCAAAATGTTATTAAACTTTTGAGCGAAGTTTTTATCGAGAAACTTTGAAGAATCAGGGGGTCGATAGGCTGAGCAAATTAACAAAGATTTCGATTTTGGAACAAATAACTCGATCCACATAAGCTCAATTCCATCAACCTCCAACTCACACCTTCTACGGTACTGCAAATCCTCACGGATATACATGGAAACACCGCCACCACGTCCATTCAGGCGATCCTTTCTTTCGAGTATACCCAAAATATCCAATAAGTATTCTTTCAAACAAATCTCAAGTTCAGCGATTTTCAACCAAAAATCAATGGCGAAAGCTAGAAATAATAAAACTAAAATGAAGTAGCACATTTCAAAATAATACTAATCCCGAATAAGGAAAATATCTTAGACTTAAACAAGTGAATAAGTATTAGCCTTCTCTGTGTGCAAAATGGTAAATAATTAGCGTAGTGGTTAGCTTTATGAAAATTACATTAAAACTCAGGATGTTTTAATCATCTGTGTTTAACTATCAGCGCCGTAGGGAGTGGGGGGGTGTGGCCTGCAATAATTTTTCAACAAGTTTGAGATCGTATTTTTCATAATCTATGAGCCTTAAATTGGGCTTTTAGAGGTATTTTAGAGACTTAAAATTGCAAATTTTCCTTGTCGGAAGGTCCAAATGTTGCGCGACGATTAAACCACTACTTGAACTATTCACCATCAGACTCCCTAATAATTTTGACCTTGCTACACAGCCCTGATTATTTAAATGCAAACAAAAAATCTAAAGCAGAAAAGTGTTACCTGTCTTATCGTCTTTTCCCATATCTAATATTTCTGTTGAAATTTCTATATCCTGGTTTACCTAAAGCAAATTCAAATTAACATTTTTCAAACAGTCTCGCCACAACAAATAAGTCATATTATACCTTTTTTATTGCTACAACAAATAATAAGACCCCGGGGTTCGGAAAATCCGAGTTAAAAACTCGAGGTACGCCTTATGACATCATCTCTCGAGTTTCTAACTCGAGATTTTTTATGTTCCTTTATTTTTCGAATTACTAATTACTCGACTTTTATAAAAGTGCAATACTAAAAATCTTGGTCGATACATAATCGTCAGTTTCTATAGTATGTAATTACAGCAGTGTATTACTCCTTACAATGTCCTTTTTTTGATTTCTGAGTTCATCTACAGCCGCTCACTGTTTTCAATATGCAACTTAAAAGAAGGGTTTACATTCATAAGGTGTTTTTGAGAGACGCTAGGACTCATTGAATTCGAATTGTTTTTTTAGGTGAATGGTTCTGGTACTTTTTGTATTCAATTCAATGCGGGATTCAATGTTCTGCTTCTTCAAGTACAAGAATTTGTAACAGCAAATCTTCCCCGCAAATTAAAAAATTAATGCGACACTGACGTCATCCAAACAGAGAGGGTTTTTGAGAGAAGTTACGACTCATTGAATTCGAATTGTTTATTCAGGTGAATCGTTCTGGTACTTTTTGTAATATTCAATTCAATGTTCTGCTTCTTCAAGTACGAAGATTTGTAAAATTCAATGTATATTTTAAGCGACACTGACGTCATCCAAAATTCAGTTTTTTAAAGCGTTTTTTTTTTTTAGCATATCAAATCTGTAGCAAACTCATTACTTTACTGAAATCTCAATAAAACCTCGTACTTAAGGTTCTTTGCGGATTTTCTGATGTTTGAAAATCTTCACAATCTTATTTTCATGGAAGATTTTTGTCTCCATTAGTTTTATATTCATCAATTTGACGATCGCAAAAATTGATACTTACGTCAAAGGCTTATTAGTTATTCCGGTCTAATGTATATATTGATGAACTAACATAACAATTCTCTGAACTGTTATTTCGTGCGTTAATAAGATATAATAAATAAGAATAAAGTTTTAAGTAAGGAAGGTTTTAATAACGGCTCGTAATACTGTTTGCCAAATACTAAAATAGTTAGATTTAATCATTGTGCATCTAAATTTACACAAGTTTTAGGTCAGTAACATTTTACAAAAAATCATGTGATCGTTTCAAAAATGGCATCAAATTTTTCTTATATGTTCATGTCGCTGTAGATATATATTTCATCAAATATTTCACTCATTAGCTAGTCTAATTCAGCCTTTCTTCACCCTTTTTGACAGCTGCTAGTGTTGGGTGAGGGAAAAAAAGAATACAAACAAATCCATCAAATTCTTAAATCTTTTTCATTTAATTAATACAAAATATGTACAATATATATATATACAAAATAAAATAGATAAAAATCTTATAGTCCCTTTCTAAAGTTCACCTGACTTAGTGTACGTCCCTACGCGTGTAAATCCTCAGATTTCACTCAACACGCTGTTTTTACTGTTACAATTTTACTTGTCGGAAAATATTAGTCCGTTATAAGTGACTAAAGTTAATTAATTAAAATTTTGATGCCCGACTAAAATTTTGTCTAACTGAAATTTTGTTCTTCTAAGTTTTGTCCGATAAGGTAATAATAATCTAGCTATGTGATAATCATTGTTGCTCGCTCCCTCGCTGTGTTATCACTTCGGAGTACGCGGGTGGAGGGTTGTCTTTTTTATATTCATCGTCAATCGTGTACGGAGGAGGCTGCATGAATCCATCGAGACCTTGACTTGATGCACCAGCTATCGTTGCCTCGTCATCGAGAACTTCTTGGGTACTTGGTGACCTTTCGATAGTTCGAGTATGTCTGAAGCATCTGAAAATGAAAGTAATGAGGAATAAAATAGAAGATACAGTTCAACGGTCAAAAAGTTATCAGTCGTTCTTCTATAGAAAAGTCTCTTAAATTTGTTTGTTTGAACGAGACAAATATCACTGGATGTCTCGTTTTTTCAGACATTTTTAAGAGAGTTTTGACCAGTGATAACCTTTTGCCCGATAGACAACCTCAGAATGAAGAGAAACGAAATCTTTGTGTTTGTTTGTAACCATCTAAGGGAATATGTGGAATCTGTGGCAGAGTGCGGTTAAGGCTTTGAACACTATGAGGTTTTCAGTCTTGGCTGATTATTAAGTGAAGCATCTTTGTAGGTGTTTCGCAAGGAAGGCAGGACCCTCATTGATAGCAGTTCACTAGAACTAAAGAGGCTATCATGTGTAAATATTATGTATTCAAATTATATAAATCTCGAAGATTCAAGCTTACCTTGGTTTCACTCTGAACAGGGCAATACTAAAGAAGGCTGACACTAACAAGACACCAAATAAAATCAGGACCAAAACTCTGGCATTCACCACATTTTTTTCTTTGTCATCTTCATTGTCATCGTCCGTGATCTCATCACCATTTGACGAGTCACCTTGGTCTGGTGAAGTCCTGGTTAACTCGTTATGGTCTCGGACAGTCACTCCAAATCTCAGTAGAGCAATTTTGACTTCTTTTTGTTGCAACAGGCGAGCAATACTCATGGGATCAACTGCCCCAATAGCTGCGTCCCTGGCATCGTTCGTTCTCTTGATGAAGTACAGTCTGGTCTGGAAATTATTCGCAATCAGCGTGGTAGTTCCGATATCCCAAGTCCCGTCCAGCGAGTAGAAATCTCTTCTAAACGAAACCATAGATTAACGTTAAGAGAGTTGAAATTTCCAGTTTATGAAAGCATTTCAATACACGTCTTAGTGCTTCAGTAGACAACCCAAAATCTACCTTACTGGGCCGGGTAAAATTACACTGACTTAACTGTCTGGTGATGGTCAAAAAAAATAAATTATTGTACCAAAATATACTGAAGTATGACTCTTCTAGAAATTTCTTTTTCGAGCACTGCGGTAGTTAAAATAAAGCTAATCTGACTTGTGCAATATACTTTCCACTGTGATAAAAAAACTTTATTCAACCAGGGGTAGATCTGAGTGGGTATATTGAGACGTAAACAAGTCAAAGGGTTTTAAAGTATTTCGCCCTCTTGATTAACATAATAAAAATCCTTCATTTTGAAAAATACCTAAAATTTAATTTGCTTACAGTACAGCTTACGTGTACAACATGAAACACAGATTGATAAGAGATGATTTATGTAAAAGAAGCTAAAGCATGTACTACTCACTCTGTGGTGGCATCTTTTGGCCAGGCAGGAAAGTCCAGCAAATCACAACCAATTACAGGGCACCATCTGTCAACTGCGTCAACCAAAATACTTGAATAAGCCTAGAAATAAAAAAGAAGGCTTATAATACGGAAAACCTTTTAAAAGTCTTCCGACAAATGGTTTAATGGTGAGTAGCAGGGAAGAGAACTCGGAGGCAGATAGACTATATTAGTAACACTCGGGGGAGTAGGGGAAGAGAACTCGGAGGCAGATAGAGTATACTAGTAACACTCGGGGGAGTAGGGGAAGAGAACTCGGAGGCAGATAGAGTATATTGGTAACACTCGGGGGAGTAGGGGAAGAGAACTCGGAGGCAGATAGAGTATATTAGTAACACTCGGGGGAGTAGGAGAAGAGAACTCGGAGGCAGATAGAGTATATTGGTAACACTCGGGGAGGTAGGGGAAGAAAACTCGGAGGCAGATAGAGTATATTAGTAACATTCGGGGGAGTAGGGGAAAAAACTCGGAGGCAGATAGAGCATATTGGTAACACTCGGGGGAGTAGGGAAAGAGAACTCGGAGGCAGATAGAGTATATTAGTAACACTCGGGGGAGTAGGGGAAGAGAACTCGGAGGCAGATAGAGTATATTGGTAACACTCGGGGGAGTAGGGGAAGAGACCCCCACCAAGTATCAGATCTTTTTCTGAACTCGGAGGCAGATAGAGTATATTAGTAACACTCGGGGGAGTAGGGGAAGAGACCCCCACCAAGTATCAGATCTTTTTCTGAACTTCTGAAATATAACATACATAGTCATTACATGGAAAGACCTGACAAGACATATTTTCACAAAAGGAATTCATGGATTATTGATTATTGATTATTGATTATTGGATTATTCTTACCAAAAGCTTTGTAGTATCAACTATTCCGGTGACTTGTACATTTAAAGAAAATTGATCTACCAAAGAAAGAAAGAAAAAACAATCAAACTCTAAACACTGCCATTGACAAAGTAGTAACAGCCATTTCTAATGACCCATGTTGCTGATATTGTGTTAAATGGTAGAATAAACCAGTTTCTCAACTGTAGAAAAGTCTAGATAAAAATTGAAGTGTTCAATTCTTCAATCCTGGACTGAATAGAATGAGACTTCTTGATTCCACTGCTAATACTCAATGTGTGCTTTCCGCTTCCCCCTAATTCAAAGTTGGCTTTGCGCAAATCAGCACAAATAAATTCTACATTGAATGAGGAGAAAAAGAGGAGTTTTTCCTATAATTTTACTCATAGTTTCTCATTTTTTTCTTAGTTTTTAAATTTATACCTTCATCTAGTTGACAGCTTTGACATTTTGCGTACCGATGATTATCTTGTGCACAATATTCAATAAATTGTTGTTGACGTCCACCAGAAACATTCAAATCACAATCACTTGTTCTTTTACATTTCTGCTGGCTGCATTTTGCTGTTCATAAAGAAAATACGAAAATCATCACTATACAATGTGTATCAAAAACGATTTTCCTGCTTTGATAAGCATATTTTACAACGTAATGTTATTTGTTTTCCTCTCTCAAGGGATATCATAGTTTTATGCATTCTCCAACACTTCTTGGCTGTATTTTGCTTTGCTGGTTGTTTGTTCTTCATCAATGGAAAAATATAAAAAATTGATATACATGAGCACAGAGCACATACATGATAAAATGTTTATCCACTACCAGTGTGAGGTTGCTTAAGTTTCAATTCATGTGCACTTGTCAAAACCTCATAAAATAGACTGGAAGAACGAGGAATTTGATGAAATTTGTCTCGATTTTACAACACATTCAAGAGACTTTTCTATAAAAGAAAAACTGATCGTGAATTGAAACGCGAACTACATGTACATTGTGACCAATAAAAAATTCGAAACTTTGTTCTATATAGTACATCAAAAGGTCTCTTAGTCTAGTAAATTTAATTTCATCATGGAATAATGTTGACATAGTTGGACGTGTACGCAGTAAATTGAAGATTTGAAGGTACTTACGCATAGGGGGCAAGCAGTCAACCCAATCTAAAAATGAAAATGAAAATGAAAAATCAATGATATGGTAAGAATTCACAGGGATTTGAAAACGACTGTAAAGTGGGAAATGGATAAAGTAGATTCAGTTTCCAACTTAAAAATTTCTTCTTTAGGAATAAGTTCTCAGAAAAACAGTTGTGATTGGTCAGAATAAAGATTTTGAGTCATTTCCAATAAATCCATTGGGTAATAGTTTGAAACACTAATGATTGGTCAGTTTGAAACACCAATCAATCATTAAAACTCAATTTCTAGGATTGTGTGAAGATTGCGAAAGAAAGCAATGAAGCAAACCACGTCACTCGGCATCAGCAGAATGTGTAAAGAATGCAATTGTGCAGGATTAAAAAGGAAAAGGAAAAGGAAATTAATTCTCCGGTCATGCTTTGTGAATGCACGCCTGATTTAAAATGCTCATGGGCTAAATTTTTTACCGTGGACACTATGCTATATACTTAGAGTGCTGCAATTGTGCTATAAGGCATTATAGTAATAAATATCCGAACAATGTAACAAATTATATCAAATATTTTTTAAACTCTATAATTCCAATCTAAATGCAGGAAAACGGAAGCAGAAAAATGTTTGAAAAATTGGAATACTCTATAGAAGTGATTTGTTAGTAACTATGACAAACTTCATCAACAAGAAAACAATTTGTATATAAGATCCATGTTACAGGGTGTATCAAAAAAAATCTACTTTTAACAATAGATTTCTATTGTTTCGAGAAGGTTTTTTTTGATACACCCTGTACAACGCAGATTAAATTTAAGAATGCCAAGTCTCAAAGGGAAACAGAAGAAGTATTGTATAAGTTTTAGGCTAAAGATTTTATAGAATATAGAATATAATAGAATATAAAAAAATAGGCACTTTCTGTCTATTGCTTTAAGGGTCATCCATAAAGTACGTACGCAGTAAATGTACCATGTATTATTATTGTACGCACCTGTACGCTTTTGGCGTGACCCCCTGTGCATGTCTATCTGCGTACGTACTTTATGGATTGCCCCTTAGCAGAAATATAGCAGTACGATAATCGATAACTGTATAAACAAAAAGGGCATGAATGCTGTAAAAAATCAAGATGATTAGATTTTGAGAACAGAAAAATGATTAGTAAAAAAAATATATTTCACCCTCCATGCCCTTGAACTTGGCAGAAATATACGAATTTCTGAACTTTTTGGCAATTATGGGACAAGTATGTGAAATTGTTTTTTTTTCCTTTTTGGGGCGGGGGACTGAAAAAGAGAATTATTTAGAAATGCGGTCACTTTGTTTACGTTTTTCTCTTTGTTTATCTTTTGACTCAAAGAACATGTAAATCGTTAAGATAATTTTTTAATTTTTTAATGATCACATCCTTGTCCTAATTGCCCGACTTATCCTGCCTGTTAATTGATGCATATCAAGTACCGGAAATTTACGCGGCAACTATAATGCCAGATTGTTTCATTTTTCGAAACATGTTTGAATTCCAGACTTTTTTTATTGTGACGAATCAAACTTAGGGCCAAATTTTGAGGTGTCAAGCTTACGTGATAAGTTATAGTTGGGTGATCAATATTCTAAAAATTAAGGTGGTAGATTTAGGCCAAATTGATCTACTATGAATAATGATACTTTAGGGCCAATTATTATTATTATTATAAATACGAAACCTATCTTCATTCAATTTTACAAGATGAATGAATGAAGATCTAGCTCCAAAACATGGTAGATTTTTTAGGTCCTCTTGATTATAAAAGACACAGATAAATTATAAATTCTTTTGTTCATAAATGGCTATCACCACTTTTACATTAAAATTGATGAAAATCAACACTTCGTGAAAACATTAGAAACTAATTTTAATCATAACTGGCGTTTTTTGTATATTTTTAAGTATATCTCCAGGCCCTTATAAAAGTCTAAGCACCCTCCAATCCCAATAAAATACCTTCCTTAAATATAACTAATATTGAAATATTGTCTTTCCTGGAATTACCCCTGGTGAGAACTCTACGTTTTTTAGCACCTATGAAAAAATGTTCCTTTTGAATAAGAATTTTTAACCCCCATAGGAACTGCTATTATCACAATAAAGTATGAATCGAATCGAACAACACTATGTAAAACCTTACCTTGTAAAAGCCAGGCGAACACCAAAACAACGCTGAAGCGACAATTCATCGTGTATCTAGTTTATTATCAACTTGAAGAGAATAGCAACTGTATATTATTTAAATCGATGAAAATTGCGAGCACGCAATACAGCTGTATTCCTCCTTGTGTTGTTCACATACAGATGTGCAGTAGGAAAAATAAGCTTCCTTGCCAACTGACCGAAGGTAATTAAAAGTTTTAATTACGTAACGATTATTACATAAATAGGTAATTAGAAGAGAACAGAAAGTTGGATATATTTGATTATGTTTGATTTGAACAGAATCATTGAATACGAATAAAGTGAGAGATGAAACCCTTTTTGTGTCTGTGCCAGAATAAGCAGTGTAGAATTATACAATGTATCATCTCTCATTAGTGATTATCCTCTAGAGAGTATGTTTTTTTACATAGAAGATTATCACCTAATGAGTTAACAAAGCTCCATCATGTTATTTTTAGGAACATTTATTATACTGGTATTATGAATGGTAGGGTTATGTCAAATTTTAATTGCTCAAAAACAAAAGCAATAAAACTTCGCTAAAACTGCCATGACTATCACGGGAAAACATTTGATAGTATACTAGGCCATGTAGTAACATCCCTGTTTTAGTACAACAAACAAAACAAAAACTGCAGCTTTCAAATGCATCCAAATAAAAAAAAACTCTTTTAAAAACATTCCAAAATCGGTCTAATTTAAGTTTAGTTCTAGTTTAGTAAGATCAGGTTTATTTAACCCAATAGTTTATCTAATATGCGCATCTTTTGCGAAACAGAAGATGTTAACTGTAGATTTTCTGCACTAGTAAAATTTCAAATTTGTGATTAAATAATAAGTTACTCTCGTTAAGAAAGAAGAAAGATAATCGGCAATGAACAACACAAAGATTGGCTTTGCGAATTAGTATAGGTCCTGAGGATTTTATCAATTTCGGTTTATCTTTCAACATCTTACATCTTACATCTTTATCTTACAACAGATGCAAAGCAATAGATAAGCAATCATTATCTTCAATAACTTCTCACTTTTTAATTATTTTCCATATATACAGGTAGTACTAATCTTTACACTACCCCAAAATTATTCGGTATCTCAAAAAAGTATATAGAGTAACATTAAGTTTGTAGATGGTCAAAAAGAAGTAAGATTACATAAATTATTGGTTTTAATGATAAATGATCAAGTATATTTTAAATAAAGGATCTTAAAAGCAAGTAAAGTATTAATAAATATTAAGGTTATCGGTCAACTGGTAAAATATCAGTCAACTGGTAAAATATTACTGGCAAATTATTGACCAATCAGTAAAATATAGCTCAACAGGTCAACTGGTAAACTAGTTCGGTCAACCGGTAAATTATCGGTCAACCAGTAAAATATAGTTCATCAAGTAAGATTTATCCGTCAACCAGTAAATTTTCGGTCTACCGGTAAAATTAGCGGTCAACTGGTAAATTATCAATCATATACACCGTTTCAACACTAGAAAAAATGTCAAATGTTTTACACCAGACCTCTTCACTAATGAGTTTAGGTACCACCTTGGGAAAACTGTCAACGCTATTAACACATAATATAATTTTAGATAAAACATTAAAGGCAGCACATTTCTCCAATGAATAATAAAAGTTAATCTTGCATAACTAACTAAAGAGGAAACTGAATCGAGTTTAGTGTAGCATTCATAATGGTAGAATTTTGCGTCGAAAAGGTGTATTGTAATCATTGCTCTGATTGCATGTACATGTGGAATAATTTGAACATTTGACATAATTGACATAAATCTTCTTATTTACAATTTCTTTTAGGCCATTATAAGTTGATCCCCTGTTTAGCGTAAAATGGTAATATTAATGCTCAATTCTACCTTTTTTATTAATCGGAGAAATATGCTGGCGTTTATGTTTTTATTAAAACTTTCATTATTAGTTAATAGCGTTGATAGTTTTCCCAAGGTGGTACCTAAACTCATTAGTCATTCAAAAGGTCTGGATAGATTGGTGTATTGTTATCTCCTCCCATCCTTATATGGTAATGAATGAAAGATATTTAGGCTTGTGAACCAACGCTTATTCTTAACAAAAATCTATTCTGTAAATTACTAGCATAGCTTGGGATAAAATTCCCCCGCGTCAGGCTTATTAAGCTTAAACTATCACAGTCACAGGGCCCACGCTACCGGGGGGGCCGGAGGGGCCATGCCCCCCCCCCACTTTTTTGCTAAGTAATGTTCCTTTTTAT
>JAYRBV010025904.1:0-20968 GCA_036023255.1 Mitrocomella polydiademata
CCAGATCAGAGGTGGAAATATACACACACCAGATCAGAGGTGGAAATATGCACACACCAGATCAGAGGTGGAAATATACACACACCAGATCAGAGGTGGAAATATGCACACACCAGATCAGAGGTGGAAATATCAGTACACAAAGAAGAAGATGACTTACCATCAGGGATGACGTAATTTAAAGAGAGCATTGGCATACTAGCTTCACCACCTTCGTCATCAAATCTTCGTTTGTTGTTATTATTGTTGTTGTTGACTGACAAGATAAACAAGAAAAAATAAACACGTTATTATAATACACATACACAAAAATCACTTCTCAAAATTTTCCCAAACTTTTTATTTAATGGTACAACGGTAATGGGAATTTTTTGTGAACGGTATGACTGGGTTTGCGAAGATTCTTTTAGAAACAGTATTTCGGTATAAAGTCAAGGTTTTAACGGAATCACTATCACAAGTATGTATGGAGACTTACGTTGATTTCTCAATCTTCGTTTTCTTCGTCGAATACAATACAAGATGATTGCTAAGATGATGACAACACAACTAACCAGTGCTACAACACCTACGATCAATCGCCAATTGTGGTTGTATGTATGGTAGTGGATTTCATTGGTCGGTTCTGAAAGTAATATAATTTTTTAGTTGTGGGGTACTGAGAAAGTTTAGCGGACCTAATAAAAAAACAATCGTCCATACAGAGCGTTCATGAATGATTAAGACCCCTGAGTAAAAATGACTACTGCAAACCTTGCCAGCGAGTACATAAACAACCATCAACTATCATTGGACCATAAACTTCTCAATAATCACCCAATATACAATACGGTTCATAGACACACTGTAGTGTTGAAATAAAATCTTACGTTTGGTGTGTGTTTTGGGAAGACATTTCTTTGCGTTCGTATGATTTGTGTTGTAACCCTATAAGAAGAAGAGAGACTTTGTAATTCAATAATGCTCCCTAGAGAATGTACAAATACAAAAATTGATTGATTAATTTAAACAAACAAACCCCAGGGCATTTTTCACATTGTCGATTCAAATTATGTCCACAATCTCTCTTTTGAAACCAACCAGCAGGACAGTCTGAACAGTCTTTACAAATGCCATCCTTCTCGTACTTGCCAGAAGAGCAGAGACAACGAGTATTTCGACTTTTTTGGCAAGCATCTGTCTGTGTTTGTCCATTATGACATGTTGTACATTTATTACAGATAATACCATTTTTGGAATAATATCCCGTCTAAAAGTGGACCAACAAAATCATTTTCATAAAGTATGCCTATGCATGATATTAACAATGTCTCAAGTTGGGTACAATAGAAATACGGGAACAAGTAAAAAGAGCTGGCTATTTTTTCAAGCCTTTACTATCGTAAAAAGCCGCTGTAAAATGAGACTTTCCAGAGAAACTAGATCGTATATATATATAAGAGCTAAATATAAAAAATAAAATTGTAATCGAACGCTTCGTCAACATGAAAAAAAGAGAAACAATAAAACCGAAAGTATTTTTGTAGACATTTCAAAATCTTTGAAAGGGTGCGACGAAAGAAAATGATAATTGAGCGATTTGGTTGTCAAATATCACGTGACTTACTTGGCATGTCCTACACCCTCCTCCCTCGTCAGGTTCTTCACCAGGGAGACAAACTGGACTCTTCGTTGTTGTTGGACTTGAAAGTACCTATAAAGAGGGGGGAAAGAAAGTTTAGGAAGAATGCAGTTTATTTAAGCGAATGTATTTGCCCCTAAAGGTTTTTGATACAAAACTATAAATTTTGAGCTTCAGGTGATCAATCGTGGGTAAAATATTGTTCCTTTTGAAAAGTACTTCCAAAATGTGAAATGGAAAGAAAATTGAAAAACCTGTTCACAACACAAATCTAAAAATTGACTTTAGCTCAAAAACGTTCTTTCTTTCTTAACACAGAGGTTACAACAAAATAACGAATGAAATTAAAATACGTAACTTACCGAATGAATTCGAATCGATCCCAAAACAATGATGGCCACCCACATACATTCTAAACCTTCCATTATATTTGGATTTTTGTTTTTTTGAGATCACTGAAAAATCAAATCAAAATATTAATCGTGACTATAAAGATGTAGCATACCTCCCACATACATAACATAATATTTCATAGCACCCAGGCAGAGATGAATTACCTCAACAGAAAACATAGACAACCTTTAATTATCCACATTTCCAAAAATAATTTACTCCAATCCCATAAGCATGACTGGTATTCGGTACCATCAATAGTAAATTGATCAAAAGATTTCACTATTTTGTTCACGTTTTGGTTGTATGTTATCCTGTACAACCGATGTACACATAGAAGCAGAAACTGCATACATAGCATTCAATATTTATGCGTTTGTTTAATGAATAGAAGGCATCATTTTTCACTTAATGCCTGTTCTATCCTGTCCTGTCAAACCTCCTCATAGACTGTTTCTATATCCCAGAATAACAATGTGCCCTTAAAAGGATACATTGCTTCCAATTTAGGTCGTAGATTAGAACTTAGATCTCTACTTGATTCTTAGAAATAACATCAGAAAACGAGAGAATCTCAACAAACAACCGTTCACAAATTCAGCTTAATCAACCCTGGATACTATTTATTGCCAATAGGAAATTATGGAAACAAATTTAAGGCAAATTACATGGATCTAATCTGAAAAGGAATTTCAGAGGTAATATACAGCGAGAAACAGCTGATTGTATGCTGATGTGTACATAACAAAGATGTTGGTCTACAATTCAAAATCAAAACATTGAATTGACTGCCTTAATCTGCAACATGTGATAAATATCTAAGTGGGTTGTTAGAAATACAGACCACTCCTCCTCAACAATTACTAGTACAAATCCCTGTCATTATTTACCGGCAACCGACAACGTAAGAAGATCAGAAAAAATAAATAGATCGTTTATCTTGAGACTTAAGGCGTTCTTCGTTCCAGGATGAAACTTAAAAGCAAATAAAAACATGTCTCGTGAGACAATAGTAGCTCAATCCTGGGACCGTTATCTCTACTAACAACAACCACTATATACTATTCTGTTATTCTCCAATCTACCTTCATAAAGAATGTAGAATCAATTCACAGTAGCGCACGCCTGTCTTTTCTATTTCAAACATTAATTTGAACTGTTCCATTTCACCGGACACGATAGGATGGCATATTCCTTTATTCAAGTATAATTGTAAAAGAACTAGGTCTTACGTAGGACACCATCTCCACATGAACATTATCCACAAACACCACATGAAGATTTTTCTCATTTCACAGCACATGTTGGACATTTAATCAACCAACACTTTAAGAACACAGGCTAGATTAAATCATCTGAGTCCAACGATATTCAGATTCGGATTACGATGTAATCTTGCTGAAATGTCGACTGAAGTTGTGAGCGTCGTTGAGAATAACCAGTTATTCAAGTTTTGCGAGATCTTTTTGTTGATCGCAAATTAGTGTTAATTTCTCCGTTAATGGTGAGTAATGGATTATCAACTAATTACTGACGTCGTCATCAAGGCAAATATGGCAGCTTTTAAAAGCCTTGATCATTTAAAGTCTTTATCATTTCAATAAACTGTTTTGATAGTTGGTTAGACAAACAAGTTACATAAAATGAAGACCATGATGACGTCACCCAATAACGCACAATATTCCACGAGGTTATAATAAGCAACTTTTCATAAGAAAATAATCAGTAATAAAAGTTTGTTTATTTAAGGTTTTTATAAATATTTGGTATACAACAAAAATAAACAAACGAAAGAAGATGAATACGTCACGTATCAAGGGAACAGATTTGAAAAATCTTCACAAACCATATATAAATATGACAACAAAAATAATGACAAATTTCTAATAAGAATCAAACGGTTTTCTCCATAAGAACCTTTTGTAAGAAAATTTGATTACTAAATTACTATGGCTCTACAGTATTACTAGGTTATCGAAGATAAATTTAAGAAAGAAGTTTTGAGTTGATGACATTAAATTGATAGTGATTACCATACGAGATGACATCTTGTCCACGTTCAACCAATTTAATCCCCAAAGTAAAGCGCATTATTATGAGACATGTATCAACAGATTCGTCAATTTCTTAGACAGCAGATAAAAAGATATTTAACAACATACAGCGTTCAAACGTCTTGAATCTCAACGGTACCTGTGGTTGCAGAAACTAAGGTTAGATGGTTAATCTGTGACAAACACGTTGTTTCTCATTTAAAAATTACATACATGTACATAATGTAGAAGTCTAAATATGTATTTTCCTGGTTTTATGGCATCATACAGGGACTGAATCAATCCAGATCCAGGCACAACAATATTATGCAACACATCCAGGCACAATTTGATGGAGTAGATTTAATCTTAGATATCACATTACTGCACAAAGGAATATACAAAACAACTCAAAGTTACCAAAAATCGACTAAATACAAAAAAGTATACACCTATAGTATATTATACTACCAAATACAATACCTATAATACCTACACTGTCTCTGAAAATTCGATTTTCACGCGCGCTGAATTAAAGCTTGATACCAAAAACCCGTCTTGATACCAAAAAGCTAGGTGGGAAACCCGTCTTTCTTTCTTTTACAACATATAGCATCAACCAAGAATAGATGCATATGTTTCAAGAGATGCTCCTTGGAAAAAGATATTCTAGAATCTTCTCTCTAAACAAAAACACTTTGTTCATTGGCCTGCTTCTGAAAATGGAATACACGTCTAGTTTAAAAATTAGACCATTCTTCAGAATAAACATAAAAACAAGAGAAAATGGACATGGACAAAATCCACAATTTTCCATCACAGACGTTAGTCAGTTGGGCTTCATACAAGCTCAAACACATTAAACATTTTTCTACACGTCCCATTTATAAAAACAAAATCAATTCAATAAGAAAAGTTCTTCGTCACTCCATGCTCTCACATCATTTTAACGTTTTTTATCAATCTGTATGAAAAGTTTCTCTTCGTCACTCTCACATCTGTCCTGTATCGAACTCATACAAAATTATTCATTCCACACAAACGCTCAGAGAAGAGAAAAAAACGTATGGTAATTATCATGGTGTAGAAAAACACAAAGATATAATTAGCCCTATTTAATAGCATCGTCTTATTGATGTAACTAAATGCACTCTCCATCGTTGACAGCTTTGTGCTGAAATCCAACTTAGGAAGCAAATATACGTTAAACAGGGAGGAGAACTAAAAGTAAGGGTAGACTATAAAAAAAACACTTTAGTTTAGGATATTCGATAAAAACTGGTTTTGGTCACCACAAGATAAACTGAATCAATATTCTATTTGACCAGTCACAAACTCAATACAAACCAAAACATTTAACAACCGCCGATAGACATCAATTCACCACTATTCAAGCCAGCACACCACTATTCAAGCTGCCACAAAAGAATAGTCAAGTTCACAAAAAGTCAACGAAACTCGAAACAGTTATAAAAAAGGTTTTCTTGAAAGCTTTCATTGGATCTTCTCGCCATTAATTTGACTTAGCAGAGTTCAATATATTTGGCCAGTATACAAAGTCGTAATAGATTTGTTCCAGAATTCAACTGCAACCAATTATCTACTCTTTTTTTGCTTTCAAGATAACTATTTCCTGTTGAAGAGTTTCATTACCTCTGTAACCATGACAACACATAATCACAAAGCATAACATCAGCAGATTTGTTATAAGAGGACTAGGTCCGAACATCTTTCAACTAGCATTTGATTTGATTGTTCCGTTTTTAATATTCTTAACTACTTAAAACCCTCATATTCGTTGCAACATTCAATTAAATAGAGCTCCTTTTTGTTTGGTTGTTGGTTAGTAGAAGATATAGTTAGTTGTACAGTATGAGTGAGTGTTGAGTATATACTAATCTGCTCAGTATGTTGTATATGGTTAATACCTCGTGTCAAAGATTAACCTCCTGTAGTGTAGCTTCAACAAACAACTGACGTCATTTCATATATTCTAATTTCATTACATTGTAAGGTAATCATGTACTTCTTCAACCTCCTCCGTAATCCAAACCAACTGAGTGAACCAAAAAAATAGAATGGAAACAATAATAATGGTTCCCTCTCCTCCCTCGTGTTTCAACTCGTAAACTGACCATCCCTCTCCTCCCTCGTGTTTCAACTCGTAAACTGACCATCCAAACACTTGTTCGTTAAACGTTGCCCAGATAAAAGTAATTCATTTAGCATCATTCTACCAAGTGCTTTACACTGAACAAATAACTAGTAGCCAGGTTTCTTTACCACAATTCGCTTGGCACGTTCCACATTTTAAAGCTATCTTCTCACATCAACCTTCTAACTATACGAAACAAGTAAAAAAAATAATTAAAAGCAAACAATGGTGAAACATATCGTTTTATATTGGAATTAAATATTTAATGACGTCACTGGGACACCATCTTTATGACGTCACAAACAGTTTACACACAAAGAAACCAATATATTTGAAATTCTGTGGGGAGTTATATTATATATGGTGTCATGAAATAAGAAAAACAAAAGGTAGAAATTATAATGGTGAAAAAAAGTAGATGAAAAGATGTAATAAATATTTTCTTTCATGCATAATTCAGACCTCTCTTTTAAGCGCGTGAATTCATGTTTTATGAATGCAAATCAAACGTACAGAAAGGTGCTGAAATGTTTGTAATAGTTTCGTGTACTGAGATGAACTTTTTGACGAACGTCCGGCCTTTATGACGTGACAATGTATGAAAAGAAGGGCTTACCTTTATAAAATAATGTCGGAGAGAAATAGTAAAAAAATGTATGAAATAGAAACATTGTTTCATCTGAGAAATCATTATCTTTGACTTTTATACGTCCATCTATTGAAGTTTTGTCAAGAATTTACGCAGCCATAACAGGTGACTTTTAAAAACATTGATGTTTGCATTCCTATCAAAAAATAAGCATTTAAGATCTTAGAGTAAAATCCATCTTCTATAAAGCTTATGAAAATCATTTTTGCACTCTTTTTATAAACACACATTTAAGGTTTCAAACGTTAACTCTATCTTGCATAAAGATTATGAAAATGTAAACAAGGAAGCGACAGGCGACATGACACAATATGAAATTCGTCATTTTTCAAAAATAGAAAACAAAAAGTAAGGGGATCACATGACCTGGTAACCGGTCAGAAAGCTCACAACCGCACAATCCAATCTATCTTTAGTTACACCACAATTGGGGACGTCAAGACGATATTCAAAGGATGCTGAAAAAGAACGCCAAATGCTATGAATAGTACAAATAAAAGTGAGCTCAAAACATCGGTGCATTTGAAGATAGTTTCATGACATTCAGTAATTAGGCAATTACTTTGTAAAATTACACTTAATGATCGGTTCAACGTATATGCTTTTGGAAATCGGCGTGTTGTGAAAAAGAACCCGGTTGTTCAATTAGTGCCTTCCATTTACTAATTACATATTAGAACATCAGATTTTCATTCCAGCATCATGATTTTGGATGGAAGAATTCGCAGACAATGAAAAATAATAGTTCAGTTAAGACAACTTCGTATCACAAAGGATGCGATTTAGACTGCCATAAAGATCGAACTCCATTCCAACTGTTATATAACAGATGGTAGCAACTCGTACTTTTCAACACTGTGCACAAATTGAAACCCATTTATTTGGAGAGAAAAAAATTAGAGTAAGCTCAAATTGTTCAATTCGAAACGAAATATATACTTCCTACTTGCAGAATGGTTTACTGTTTATTCATCTTATAAACATACCATGCAATGTCAAATTTCATCATTTACCAAATGTCACGATAATTTCTTTGAACCGATCGAATTCAATGAAATAAAATTTCTTACTTAACAAGTTTTTTTTTTCCTTTTCCCGCCAAAAATCAATGGAAAGAAGTTCGGATTTGGTCAACAGTAACCCAATCTATAGCAAAGAGACACGGCGTAAATTAAAGACAGACTCTTCATTGATTTGTTTACATCACTAATTTACAGAGATTGTATAGGGAACAAAATGATGAAAACCAAAACTTTTTTTATAAGAAGTAAAAATAAATAAATCAATAAACTAGCCCTACTTCACACTACTCCTATACCCTACCCACCCTTAACTCTACCTCTTCTATTTATTCTTCAAGTGAGTATTCTTCAAGATGAACTTCACAATGAAAGCGACCAATCAAGTTCATAATAAAAAGATCACAAAACTATGGTAGAAACAGAACAGATCTCCTAAAGTCGTAATGGTTCCTATTCCAATCGAAAAGCTTTTCTATAATCCTAATGTAGTATGTCATAAGTGAAAAGAGATCCGTAAAAAAGATAAAAACTGCTTCCAATATTTGTTAATTCCCCTCACGTACTTGTTGTAAAACCTCCAAATAATCTCTGATAGTTTAAAATACGTTTAAAATACGTTCAAAATTCGTTCACAGAACGCTTTCACAACAGATACATATTTTTCTTCTAACTCGACTTCTTTTTTCTGAAAGTGGAGCAGCGTTTTCATTCAATTCAATGAAATGTAAAGTGAAGAAAAAAATTTAAAGAAGAAGAAAAAATGTAAAGAGAGACAACGGTGAAAATAAAAAGAAGAAGAGAAAACCAAAACACATGGACAGTTGATCACTTTCACAGTATGGGGGGCCTACAAATAACCAAGAGAAAAAGAAGAAGAAGAAGAAGAAGAAGAAGAAGAAGAAGAAGAAGAAGAAGAAGAAAAGAAAATCCTACGATGTGGCTGTCTACAAGAAAAAAAGTTGAATCTAATCAAAAGAATGGAGTGAAAGCTTCACTTTTCTTACTGCCTGCTTTTCCCTATTGTTTTTAAACAATACCTTGAATACGATCTTTTGTACTTCAAACAATACTTTACAAATGCTCTTATCCAGTAAAACATGTCCAATACAATAAATAGCGTAGAAGAATTTTCTTCGTGTTTTTCATATTTGAATTCCACAACAACAAGCCTCAGGTAGGATACCCTACTGCCAGCAAAAAAATAACCAAGCATATTTTAACAACATTTCTTATTTTAAGATATGAATATTTATAGTGGAATTTTTACGTAACTTATTCTGTCGCCAAATAATTGAAAGTAAACAATATATATAAATGAATAAAACACCAAACCGTTATCTCCAATGTTGATGGCATAACTTTCAAATATTTCTTTTTTACTCAGTATATTATATTTAGGAAAATTGCACCATCAACAAAAAGGTAGATATCTAAAGACACAAATCATAACAAACTAGATTATCTACACGTGTTGAAATCTCAATACTTGAAACTTTAAATAATTCATCCCAATTTTACGTTTACTCCTTTCAAGCAAACCACACTGTGACCACAGAGGGTATTGTTCATTTCAGAAAGTGTGTCGCGTGAGGAATGGGAACGAGTCATCTTGGATTCAACTGTTCATGATGTTTATGTACTAATTCGATTGGACCAGAATTTCCATTTGACCAATACCTTTTCGTGTATAGACTTTTTTATAAGAACTAGAAATCATCACTTTGTTTCTTATAATTGTGGGCTAGTTTGTTCTTAACCTGTTCTTCTTACCACAAATTATGTTATAATATGTAAGTATAGACAATACACTAGGCCTTTTTTTCTACCTTTAAAATCATTTTCAAACCTTTTTGGGCAATCTGAGCTTAAAAGTGTCTAGCCTGCAATCGCATATCGTAAATCGCATACGTATCCAATAGTTTTATACTGTATACCAAAAAATATGATTGATAAATAAAGCCTGGCTCCCATAAGGTGTTTTAGCGCCAAGTGGGAACCAAGCTTTTACTTTCATTCGACTCCACCCTCGTGTTCGCCTGTTTTTTAAACCCCCAACCAAAGCAAAAGTGTGTTTCTCGGTTTCTCTATCGACATAATGTATTGTTAAGTAATTTATTCGATATTTTTGTTCATAGAAAACCATACCATTGATGCTGTTGATATGATAGTTAACTTTCGATTCGGTGCTTGTTCATATATAATAGGTCAGACTTCATAGACTTTTCTATCTAATAAATTTATGTATCTCAGAACAAATCAGGACTCAGGTCATGCATGAAGCGAAGAAGAAATTTAAGATTTTTTAAAGAAGACACTGACACCCACTGCACTGGCACTGTTTCCCTTCCCTCTGCCTCCATCCTGTTCTCTCACAAACTGACTAACCAAATGTATTATCAGAATACGCTTAAATATGCTTATCACCGCACAAGTGAGTCATTTCGGTTTTTCCAACTCAAAGAATGAAAAGCATAGAAAGTAAAAGAAATAATTTACTCATTCCATTCTGACCTTTTACTGCCTTTACAACTGACAACCACACCGCCACCATTATCACTGTTATAAAACTTGCTGAGTAATTGTATTTATGTAAACATTCGAAATTTAAAAAACATTCGAATTCCTTAACGAAAAACACAAAGCCGAAACAGCGCTAAACCGATATACCGTTTCGGGTATTTTGCCGAGCCTGGAACGGGTATATCGGGTAGATTAAACTAGACCGCATAGAAGAGAGATAAAGGGACGATTACAACGCGTCATATGTACATATACTCGTGTAATGACAAGAAATTTTGTTCAACAATATGCTTTCGTGTTTCAACTAAACTCTTACTTCCACCATTTGCATAATCATTGAAAGAAAGTGAAAAGTGTTATTGGGTAACTATTCTCTTCCACCTCAAACTCATTTACGCAAAGATAGAAAGTTCATTCAATTCAACGAAGGGAGAAACGAAGTGTAGTATTTGATGAATGCAAACAACCTTTTTCTTATGAAAGGATTTATTGTTGAAAAATTTGACACTAATACCTTGATCTGCCAAACGGTTGGAATGTGCATCGTGAAAATAAGAGAGAATGCGTTTGTCTCAATATCAAACTTCCCATAAACTCCTAACAACAAGTTTTAAGCAAATCAATTCGCATACTAATCCTATTTCAAACAATTAGTAGCACTATACACTTCAAAAAGAATTGTGATAAATATGACAACTTGTTGAATTGCATCAAAATTATGCAAGGTCAGCTGTTTCATGAACTAAGAAAAATGTTGGGATCTTCTTTCCGGTAACCACTTTCATTTGATTCTTATATGATGTGTCGAGAAATGCTACATGTGATAATAGAAATGCGAAGTTAAATTAACGAAAATTGAAATTAAGAAAAAGTGATGCGTCTTATTTATCATTATTAAAGTTTGAACTTTCTAGAAAAATGGAATACCAGATGATAAAATGTTTGATAACAAAACGGAAACAACGACACCCAGCCCAAACCTTTGATGCTACCTTTCAAATTTCTGATGCAAAAGGTAGACACACGAGATACCAATTATTACCTTGCCAAGTTATTAATAACACTGTCAATCAATAATCAACATTTTCTCAAATTTCAGCCAATCACAATTCGACACACATTGTCTAATGGGAATTTCCCTAACTAGAATGGTTGAGAAGTGGGAACTTTGATGTGGACCAGTAAATTGCTATATTCATTAGATTCATATAAAACTTCTCAATGTCCGGATTTCCGTTAGAAATAAAATGAAACTGTTGGCTCTACACGAAAAATTAATACCACAAACTTTATATTCAGATAACGATGACAACTCATTTGCGTACTAGAAAAAAATTGTCAAAATTCAGCCTGTCAAAAAGTATTGTCAAAATATTAATCGAGCCCATCTAAAATAATAGATCCCATCTAAAAGAAACTGTTCCTGTCCTCGTAATTTTCTTTTTGAACCCACGAGTACAAAACATGTTGTAACATGTTGGCAAAAACCAAATATCACAAAATTAAAGAAAAATGAAAAAAATATTTCTAGCGAGATTTTTAGAACAACAACAGATGACCCTGTTTACTTCCTAAAATTAGTTGTATGGGAAATTTGTTTTTATGGGAAATTTGGAACTTCTGGGATACTCGTATGGTGGGGTAAACACTAAATAATTCATCTCTCTTTTTTTTTTATTCTTCCTTTATTTGGTGTGAATATTCCCGTTCTATGATACCACGTGCATATCATCAATGGCTTCATGTAAACACGTCATGAATATTTAAATATTTTGAAAAGATGTTTTTGAAAATATGAAATCATAAATAATTAATGTTCGCAAAAAAGTATTCGAATTAGATTTTTGGCTTAATTTGCGTCATAAATAGTGACGTCATAAATAGCTAAATTTAGGAGCAGAAGAAAGGCTTCACTTTAGACAATGGCAACATTTTTTCAAGCATTGTATAATACAGGAATTGTCTAGCAAAGCAGTGATATTCAACTTTAAAAAGTTCAACCATTTGTCAAGATTTTAATCCAGCTCGGTGCCTTAAAAGCCTTTATGATCGAATTGAAATCAAAATTTTGCGATTTTAAGTCTCTAAAACACCTCTAAAAGCACAATTGAAGGCTCATAGATATGAAATTTTATATTGAATCTAATCATCACTTTTTGAAAAATTACACACAAAATTACAAATTAAAATTACAATTCGGCTCTGGAATTACTACCTTTCATTTTAGAATTCAAACAAAATTAGAACTGAAGTGTTATTTCCATTTATTTTCAATCCTAAATCAAATATCTTTAGAACTTTTAAGCGCAATGGAAATTCACATGATCATTAAATGGGGAACTATTTTATTCTTGATACTAACTATTGGGAAATGAAGTAAAACACACCGCAAATAAAACTTTTTAAAAAGCCCAAAATCAGAAGATCATCAGATTAGGTTAGATAGCCTTTTACTTTTTCGGACCATTATGAATATTGAGATGGAACTTTGCTAATATACGGAAGGTAGGCTGCGAAAGGGAGATCGCCATGGAGTGTACTCAAAAATTCCAGAGGCAGCTAGTACGAGCTTATGAAGAGAATCTTATGAAGTTGATATGTATTATTTTGTTTTAATATTATTATCCTGTCGGGGCTGTGATTTCCTAGAGATCTACCAGATCTTATTTACCAGTGATGATATATTTATCATTCGATTATTATTTTAAGCGAATGTCAACCTTTTGGGGAAACAGCTTTTCGTTTTGAATTGAGCTTGGATGGCATCATACATGACGCAACCGCCGCATGATCACATCACATCAAATTTATTGTGATTTGCAAAATTTAAGATTTTAAGAACAAAAAGGAGAAGGAGCCAAATTAATAAACTTCGCTTCAAAACAAGGTAAGACGACGTTAAAAACAGTTTGAATACATCAGAAACAATACCCTTGTGTAGGACACTTTAATTCTACCGTAAGAATTAACGCATCTCCAGTTTCAACTAAATTGTTCTTATAAATTTTGTTCTAATAAAAAAGTTCTGTCCTGCATCATTTGTAAGAAAGAAACTTCTTTCTAATACTGTGCAAAAATGATGGCATAAGCAAAACACAAAGCTGGAACACAACAACAATAACAATAGCAAAAGAATATTCTCAGAATTTCTAAGAACAATTTCCACCAACCTTGACTCAACAAACTGCACGTGTAACCAAGACGTTTGTTACAAGCAGCATAAATAAAATAGCTTCTCATATGCACTGAATAAACTTCGCAAGAATGTTGCTGACCATTATGGTTTCTTAATGTATTCTGTCAATACACACTTCTCATTGGCTCATTCAGGAAATTCCGTTATTTTGATTGGCTCAATATTACAAGCAGAAAAGAACAATAGAGACATTTTTCTATCACAGTTTATCATCTATTCAGATAAAAGCAAAGAAGGGCTTTGCGCAGACTTTAAAAAAGGTAGTAAAAATAAGATAAATATAGTAAAGAAAGAAACATTACATTGCGCAGTTATATGAAAAAGTGTGTGTTTGTCTATCTCACCGATATGTTAATTATGAACAAAAAAATAAACTCGAATTTGAGTGGTATATGTGAAACTGTTTAAAGTTCCAGTGTACAAAAGTGTACACCATTTGTTTTTCTACTTTGCTGAGAAATTTCCCCTTTTGAGAAGTTGATATACGAATAGTGTCAAAACAACTTCCATTCTATCGCCTAGGTGTAAAGGAGGTGTTGTTAGGAGTGTAATTCACTAGTTCGTTGGAAATTTATATTATGATTCAAACTGCTTTTAAACGGGCATGATCAAGGAAAAACAGTATCATACCGAAACGTTTAAAGCGGTAGATAAACTTTGAGGGAGCAAGTTATAAAAGCGAGCAGGCCTAGGCGCGTATCATTTAAGACTCCACTAACAGCGCCATTTAAGACAATCATATTGATTTAAAAGCAGTGCCATTAATAACAATATTGTAAACTCTCATCTAGGCTTTGTTATGATAATCTTTGACTTAACCACAAAACATCCTTCTCTCTGTCTATGAGAAGGTTTTGTGTCAGAATATAAACACCAAAGTTCTCCGCAGTAAGTCTCTTTAAAAAGTTTGGAAGAACGAATCAGAGACAAAAGTATGCCTCAATTATTCCCCACAAAAATAAGAGGATTTTGTAAGTGTTTACATTGTGTCACATCAAAATTGACAGAAATGAAAAAGGAACATTTCTTCAACTCTCTTTGAAACTGATTATAACCAAATGAAATCAGGCAGTTGTTACAAAACGAATAATCTTTAATCAAGAAGATTTCCCTCAACTACAAATGTAACATAATTGAAACTTTGACTCATAATCAACAGTGTCAAGATAAGGCTCTATACAAATGTTCAGTTTGGCCACCTGTTTCTTCGGTATTTTACAAACCAAAAAAGAGAATTGCTTTAAAATAATGACAAAACACACGTGCTCAGAATAAATCAGTGAAAGCGTGTATTTTGCAGACCAGAAACAGTTTCGATCAACATGGTTAATCTCATTTTCCAGGAGTTTCCATACAAAATATCTATGTTTATTAGTCCTAGTTAGAAAATTTGAATGCAGTGTTTTTGTTCTTTACATTTTTCCAGGAATTGTTATGAATTTTCATGAGTTCCGAGGGCCTGGAAAAATAATTTTGGAATTCCAAGAGTTTCCAGGATTGTTGGCACCATGTTAAATTCAGATCTGCAAAATGCACGTTTTAATTCATTTTCTTAGAGTTGATGTCTCTTGTCACCATCTAGTATGATTAGACTTTCAGGTTTAAAGGGCAGTAAGATCTCAAGTTATTACTTAATGTTTCGGTCTGTAAAATACTAACCCAACAAGCGGCAGAAAGGGTGTTTAATATAAGCACCATTAGTAAACATTGTTTCAGCAGTGAAGCAGTTATTATATGTTATCAATAAGGCCAACGAAATTAACCCATTCGTCCCTAATTCCGGGGATGCGGATTCCCCAAATCTTCTAGATGAAGAAGGAGGAGATATTTTTAATCTGTTGTTTGAAAATATAATTATATTTAAATAAACGCCTTCCTCTTTAAACTTGAAAATTAAATAAATGCTCCGGGCGTATATTGGAGGATTTACAATAACTAGTTCATACAATACAACAATCATTGAGTGAAATAATTTTTAAAAATATTTCCATGCATAAAAGCTTGTACTTTTATAAGTTTTACTTGTAAAAAACACATCTCTCAAAATTAAGTAAGATAAAATAAATGTCAAATATATGGTAATGTTTCTCCATATTTACAAACAAAACCTGTAAATACATTCAAGGAAAATTCCCATACCTTCTATAGCTTGGCTAACTTCTGAATGCCATATTTCTCATCAACCACTTCTATAGTATTCTGCATTTTCATGAAAAGAAAAAAAAAGGAAATCAAAATTACAAAACTGTTGGGAGACAGAGATTTTCAAAATTTGCGAATGAACATAATTAATTAGTGGGCAAATTAAATTTGAGATACCAAAGAACACACTTAGTAGACAATTAATAACTTCAGGGAGAATAAGCAATCACTTTATGAAATGGAAAATGGCCTTTGAACAATTCAGAAAAAACTTTCTACAATGGGAAAAATTATTCAGATCAAGATTTTTTATGGATTTCTTATCAAAAAAGCTCAATACTAAACATTTTTGAAAAGCATTGCAAAAAAGCACCTATTCAAAATGTTTTTTCTGGTAGGGTTAAGGCATCCACAAAGTACATACGTAGTTGAAGCTTCAAGGTTTTGCAATTGTGTAAATGAACACATGTACTTTAAGGATAGCCCCTTATTGCATTTGATTAGCAAAGAATAACAGAACAATTTCATTGGAAAATCAAATGTATATTAAAGAAAAAAAATTAATCACATATACGAGTCCATATAGTCTGAAATAATAAAAAAAAAGCAAAGATAAAAAAATTACAAAATAAAACAAAAATTTGTTTTAGGATCTAGAATTGTTATTATTTTTTACCACAGAATACTGGCTGACTGACAAACGATGTTCATTGTAGATTTGTTGCACTACTTGGAGGAGGTCACTTTAAATGACTGGAATAAATCCACAGAAAAAAATATGTATCACATACAGTAGGTGTTTTCAACTTTTATATGATAAATTATCAGCTTGTGTTTGGTAAATTTGGGATAAACAACAATTTCAATGAAGAGAAGCAAACCAAACAACTAACACAAGTCAAAAAGTAAAATAAAACCAGTTTAAAAAAAGGTTCCTAAATGTTGAGATAAAATACACTATCTAAATAATATATTTAATTGAAATTGATTAATATCACTAGGTGGAAACAGTTATATACCATAAGAACTTGATGTTGAATTAAAAATCCTGCCACAAAAATTCCAGTTAATTTTCCTGATTATCACATTCAACTAACGACCTTACTTGGGGTTCATATGAGAAGCTGGATGATTATTCAAAATTTACGGTAAACCATTTTCATTTCATTGTAGTGTATATCGTATAAAAAGGATGGCAATAGGATAAGTGAATTACAGCACTGCAGTTTCATTATCGTGGAAACATCGTAACTAACTGAATATTGTATAATTGCAAGTAGTTTTGATCAATTTTGATTATAACAATGATATCTATTGATAAAAAATAACAATTCATGTTTGATTCATAATACACACTATACACCAGTCTCCCGAAACAACACAACGCCAACAATGATGGCATCAATTATTGATTGAGAAAAAATAAATACTCTTTTGAAATATTTACACAAGACAAAAATTTCTCTTTGGTAGTTTACACAAGTAGTTTGGTGTGTACTCTGCTGCTAGGTTTTGTCAGCACTTGCGGAAGAACCTTTCTGTACCTAAAATCAAAAAGGAATAAAAGATGTCAGTCAAAATATCATTTAAGAATATCTCCCTAATTATTTTAAGAAAATTGAAAGACTTACCGTCATGTTGACACAAAATGCATTGTAGACTTGCTCCAGTTCTTCTATTGAATACTAAAAATTAAAAAACAAATTCTAAATTTCTCTTTAAAATCTCATACCTAGTGCTGAACATAAACAAACATTAAAAACATTGCAAAACATCTACCAAAACTGTAAAGAAGTGAGGTCTTATTTATATCCCGCTATACACCCACTCAATTAATAATTGCAATTTAAATTAGCTGGTGTTCCAAAGTAATATTATACATAAAAGCTGACATGTACCTGACACTCATCCCAAACAACTACTAAAAGTAACTCAGAAAATATTTTCAAGATAAAATGAAAAATACTTACTTGATTTAGCATTATAAACCCTTCTAGATTAACACTTGTTTTTCTTGCACAATCTTGACAATGGACCATCAGTTTTTTATTCATTTCTTTAACAAACAAAATGTTGAAAACCTCCACCTAAAAAATTTTAACATTTTGAACAACTATATAATTACTGGTTACCTTTTGTTTTTTAAAAAAACCTATAAAGAATTGAGAATTTAAGCAAAAAATCTGATGGGTAGTGATGTGACAACTAAATTCAACGATGGATTCAACTAAATTCAACGACAAAAACATACTTCACAAGTCGAACAGTAATGAGCAGCTTCATTTTTTTCTCGGCCGTGCCATTGTACTTCTAAAGTCATTTCTTTTAGAATCTCAAACGTTCTCACGCAATACCGCAATGACCGCTCCAAACAACGCCTACAGGAATGAAAAACATAGTTCTTATTTAAAATTTCCATTAATTGTTGTAAACTGTTTTCAAAAACACTCCATCTATTATCTATTTACCTCATACATAAATTTTTATTGATATTTTAATTACTCAAATCTTTACCGTTACTGAATCTATTTGTAATGCAATAGGTGACAAGAAAAATATTCAAAATAATTTCTTACTTAATGTGATCTGCTAATGCTCCTTCAGGAATTCGAATATTTCTTGCCAAACTCCATGATAGATTGATCATTGGCACAATTGATTTATAGTCTAACAATAAAGAAGATGGTTTGTTTAGAAATAATCGTAAAAACGTTGATAGTTGTATATTTACTACATATCAGATGAAAAAAAAATCAAACCTTGTAATTTATTCCATTCGTATCTTTCAATGGCCAGCTTAAATTGGTTAGCTAAACAAAAAAAACATATGGTGTGAATTTGAATCTTACATTCATAGAAATGAGTAATTGAATGAAGTAGTTCCTTTTTTATTTTCATTAAGTCGGAAACAATCTACTTACGTATTAAGGGACCAACATTCCAAGCAATATTATTACACCAACCCTAAAATGGAGGAGAAAAATATTCTTTTCATAAACATAAAAGAACCATGATGTCAACTAAAAAATGTGTAAAAAAGTTGCCTTTGTTTTACGTACCAGTGATTGGACCCAATGGACGTTTCCTGAATTTACCCAAACCAAGTCACCAGGTTTTTGTATAAATCGATGAACGGGAATTCGCTCGTCATAAAGATCACTGAGAATTGGCCACCATGATCCTAAATAAATCAAAGCAACGTAAATATTAGTTTATATTTATAAGGATTTCCATAAAACCTTTTTTCGAAAAAGCGCAAACGCCCAATCAACTTATACCCCGCACGAGGTTCCGCTCATTCAACGCAAAGTGTACAAAAGGAGTAGGACGAGACATGACGTCATGTCTATTTTTTTTGTCTCAACAATTTATGAAAGTACTCAAAATTAAGAGACAACCTAAAACTTAAAACAAACAGCAAATACTAACCTGAGAGATAGTTGACGCCATGCCTAAAACGTAAAAATAAAACGCAAATTAGAATATAACAGTATTATGATCGATAAAATATGAATTAAACTTGCAACAAATGTATCGTAAATAGCTGTGGTGTTTTTTCAAAAAGATACTTTGCTTTGAAAACAATTACAAATCAAATTATCTTTAAGTGCTTTTGTTGTACTCACAGGAAATTAAAACTATTTTCATTCCTTGAGATCTGTCAATAAAATTATCATTAAGCATCGTTTCAAATTTGAATTAACCATTTCGTGTTGTTGATACACATCTACATACTAATCTTCTATTCCTTACTTTTCACATAGTTCGTGTATTACACCCCAGTAATCATTATCCACACAAAACCACTCACAATCACCAGGACCAATATTGATGTTTATTGAAGCAAAACAATTATTCTCTTGATGACCTAAAATAAAATAATATAACATGGTGCGTAAAATTTAGTTCAGATAACCATCAATGGACATACTTAAAGTGTGTGAGAATCTTAACATAAAAATTGTAGGCTTGGTGTCAATCACCCAAAGTGACAATAACAACAAAACAGACAATTGCACTTGTTTCCTGCTTGACAGTTATGTTATTTTGACCGAAAATAAATTTCCTGAATTAATTGGAAAGTTGCCATTAATTACTGCAACAACTTGTGAAACACTTTGATGGAAGGATGGTTTCAATGTTGCTAGGGATATGGACGTGGTAAAAACAACATTTAAAAATATTTTTTATTGATAAAGAAAAACAACAGAATTAAAGAGAATGAAAAGATTCTTTTCTTTTCAAAATAAAATTTTATGTACCTGGTGTTCGACATCCAGGTATCTTCATGTAAAGTTGTACAGTGTTCATTCCTAATATATTGTGACCGACGTGGCATAACATGTTACTACCACAAACGACCTGAGACAATAAATTAAGAGAATATATCATATTACTTACCTTTTAGGTGTAAAATACCTATTACTATGGATTTATTTATGTTACGTCCGAAAGATTACTAGAAATATCTTCACAACTTATAAGAACAAAAGACAATGGGATGCGATAACACGGAATCTACTATAGCTGTAATTAAAGCACCATGGTGCACCATTAGAATTCTTTTCGATTCGTAAAGTGAGACAATTCAGATATTTCAAGCAAACAATGCGGTTGACCGCGAATATCGCAATAAAATATATTTAAAGAAATAATGAACATTTAGTCTATTGGGACTTTAGAAATCAAAAATCGCATTGTGAAATATAATAACTGCAATTTAGCTGTAAAGTACACTAATTCTACACTAATTAATATAAAATTATTGACTAATTACTTATTATCCCAAGTGAAAACTTTTAATTTTTGTTAGGTTTTCTTTTGATTAAATGCTTACCTTACAGAACAGAGGTAATTTTGTCAGTTCAGCTAATTGAGATTTCCATCTAAAAATACATTTTGAATTATTAAAACATCTTTACTTAACCATCATGAAATGAAATTTGAATGAACTTGAAATCTTAACATACTTTTTTGTATCTGAAAGATCTAAATTAGTTCCGAATTTGATCATCTTAAATTTCTTCTTTTTCCTAAAAGAATAATAAAACTCTTGTTAAACTTTTTCGAAAATACATACAAGTTCAAAGGAGTTTGGAAATCTAGTCATAAACTTAGAATTGAAATTCTGAGTTGTTGTTCATAATTGTTTTTAGTTCCTTAGGCGAGACCAATTTAATTAGTTGTTGTGCGGGCGAAGTGTGCTACGAAGTTGGGTCGGTCGGTCGGGAATAAAT